>CAIGQZ010032222.1:12992679-13018160 GCA_903798205.1 Danio tinwini | reverse complement strand
ACACACACACACACACACACACACACACACACACACACACACACACATTATGTCAAAATTAACTTTTATTTTGGATTTAATTAATCTCTATTAATCTTTGCCCAGCACAAAAAAAACACAACCAGAACAGATGATTCAGAAAATGAATGAGCATAAATCTAAAATAAATAAATAAGTTTAAATATAATAAAAAAAACATAATATGATAATGCAGCACCAAAAAATGTTTAATATCTATAAATAAACTTACTAGAGTGATAGATAGAGCTCTGCACTATCCACTCTTGTTGTCCCAACACAAATCGATTAAGTTAACAGGATAGTTTTTACAAATTGAAGTGGGTTGGACATGAAACAATTAAATTGTCCCCCAAAAAGCCCTCAAGAATTGCATTGGTTCAGTTCATTGTAAATAATTAATTTAAACCAGCAGCATCAATCATTCTGTGAGTGTACTGACCTGCAATCAGGCAGCAGTAAATGAGTGTTTTCTCCATCTTGGCTCCTGTACAGACGCTCATAGTAACTCACGTTTCTGAAGATGAGCAGAAACATGGCAATGCAGAGGGGTGAAAACACACCCACGCTCATTTGCATATTTAAATCAGCAGCGTCTTCAGGCTGAAACAGCAGCAACTTCAGGGTGTAAAAAATTTGCTCTGCTAATGATGCGCATCAAGTGTGTTTTTACTGAGAATTTCGGGTATTCTGGGAGGGATTTACATGAGAAATGAGCTCAATAGAAGGACAGTATGTACAGTATGCACAACATACTGGGCAATATGGCAAAAACTTGATAATTATTTTCCATATTTAAACGATAACGATATAGATTTAAATATAAGATGTTAATGCTTCCAGATTTCGAAGATCACCCCAACAATGACTGAAGCTACACAATTTGGAGGGTCAATTAAGTGACATAGCATATTTTTGGCCTCTAAATTTTCGGTGGCCGAAAATTCGGTACATCTCTAATATTAGTGTAAGGGGGTAACTCATTATAAGTAACGAGCGTTACGTAATAATATTACTTTTCCAAAGTTTTAAACTTATTTTAAAAACAAGTAGTATTATTTGAGTTACTTTTAGAAAAATGTGACGTGACCTTTTACCTTGCTTAATTGGCTTTTACAAAATATATTGCAGAATAAAAATGAGCTTAGTCAGGTTGAATCAAACACTTAATGAGAGAGCGTGCTGTGAGAGAACAGACAGTCTGCTCGCACTCATCATCATCATCATCATCATCATCATCATCATCATCATCATCATGTCTCCTTTTACACAGCAGATGAGTCAGTGTACTGTTTTAGTAACTGAATCTACTCACTGACTAACTGTTCTACTAACTGATATGGGTTTAGGCATGGGACGATAACTGTTTTCAAGGTATACCGCGGTTTTAAAAAGTCAAGGTATTAAAACCGCCAAAATGCTATACTATATATAAATGCTATACTGCTATACTGTTTCCACAGTATTTAAATAGTGTTTTTTATGTTTTAGGTTTTATAGTATCAACAGGAAATTCAGCAGAAAGATATCCAAGATGCCATTTTAAATTGTAATGAAATCTGTGTTTTACAGTGGCTGAGAGAGCTTAACACGATGCAATTTAAGAAAGCGCATGCAGTTACAAAAACACCTGCAAAATTAAAAAACGATCTTCATCATGTTGACACACCTGTTGCAAATTCAGATAAAGCAAAATGCTGTTGGTCCAACCCATCGCTTAAAGCATACATTAGATCTAATTTTGTCTTCTGGAATTGAGGTATTTGATGTAGACATTATACCACAAAGTGATGATGTTACAGACCACTACCTCTTGCTATATAAGCTGCGTTTATCTGAAATGATCAGATCTGCACCAATATACCGCCCTGGTAGGACTATCGTTCCATCCACCAAAGATGAATTCATAAATAACTTACCTGATCTTTCTCAATTTCGAAATACACCCGCAAACGTAAATGACCTTGATGTAGTAACCAGCAGTATGGATGCCATCTTTACTAGCACACTAAATACGGTGGCACCCATTAAATTAAAAAAGGCTAGAGAGAACAAAACTACACCATGGTACAATAGTCATACTCGCGCTCTCAAAACAGCAACCCGTGCCCTGGAACGAAAATGGAAAAAAACTAACTTAGAGGTTTTTAGATTTGCGTACAAAGACAGTATGTCCAGCTATAGGAGGGCTCTTAAATCTGCCAGGGCTGAGCACCTCCGCAAACTGATTGAAAATAATCGTAACAATCCTAGATTTTTATTTAGCACCATTGCTAAATTAACAAATAATCAGTCATCCTTGGAACAAAATGTCCCACCGCATATTAGTAGTGATGACTTCATGAATTATTTCAGTGATAAAATAGAAGACTTTAGACAGAAAATAGAAGATGTTAAACTTTCTGCACCACCTTATACTCTAGATCCAGTAAACACTCCACTGAATCAAAATAACCTACAATGCTTCAAAATCATAGAACAGGAAGAGCTAGATAAAGTTATAAATAGTTCCAAACCAGCTACATGTATGTTAGATCCAATTCCAACAAAATTACTGAAAGATTTGCTCCCTGTTATAGGAGAACCTCTTAACGTTATCAACTATTCTTTAGCTTTAGGCCATGTTCCAAATCCTTACAAGCTAGCTGTTATTAAACCTATTATTAAACCTGTTAGCCTTCACTCAATTTTGGGGATTTACACCTACCTAAATTTAAACAGTAACAGTTCCTGACTCCAGTAAGCTACAAACACAAACTGGGTATCATTGGAAAGAAGACACTTTGAGCTTTACTGTGGTAAAAGGGGAAGTTACATGTTATACATTATGAAGTCATGAGAAAAAAAAGTATTGTGTTCAATATTTGTTTTTCCATATACAAACACAGGAAAACATTAATGTAATGTCCTAGAAAAAAATATGACTTGAAAGTCAAGTGTCTCATGAGTTTATATTTCAAATTTGATGAATATAACATGCAAAATGAGATTTCTGTAAAAAGTTTGCTGAGACTATATCAGTGTCCTCCTTTCCCTCACCGTCAGAGGCACGTTCTCAAAAACAACTATCCCAAACTAAAATGCTCACAGTTGCTGAATAATTTGGTCTACATTCACAGTTTATGTATCTTTGAAAAGAAGACACTCTGGGCTTTATTATCCATCATCTAGAGTTTATAATGCTCAAAATAAAAAAAGTTGGAGATGCTTAAGTAATGTAAAAAAATTGCACCGCACTAAACATTTTATTATTTCATAAGTGTGTGAAATTAGTCCTGGAGCAACACATAAATGTAATAGGTCAAAAGCTAAATATCTTCTGAGTTTATGTTTTAAATTTGATGCCAATATCATGCAAAATGAAATTTTTAGAAATTATTTTTCTGAGACAATGGCTTGTGATTTTCTCCCTCTCCTTGTTTATGGAGAAGCAGTCTGATGACCACACATGTACTGGGGTTTCTAACACAACTCTTTTAGTCTTTTCACATACCACAAATTTTTAATTGTAAAACAATAGACAAAAATCATATAGTACGGATGATTTATTTGAGCACAACAAGTACATTGTGTGAAATAAGTCCAGTGCATATGCAACAAAAAAGTCTTAGAAGAGTTGTTGTTTTGCTGTCTCACTTTACTCCTGGCTGCTGCTTGAAATCCAAACCATAGCAGAAATTCAGCTACATGACAAAAAAACCACACAGAATTAGGATTCTATTGTAAACAACTGTATTTCCCCCCTTGAGTAGCAAACACGATTTACTATGATGCCCTTTTATAGACATGATAATTATTACAGAGAGCTTACAGCAGCCATTCAGATAAATGGCAAACATATGATAATGCCAAACATTACTGAAAGATTATCGCTACCGGAGAGACATTCACACTTATAGGCACAAGCAGGCTTCACAGAAGAACTGAGACGTAAACAATGTAATAAAACTCACCGTTAGAAAATACCAGAAGTTCCTCTTCATCCAGGTCATGTAAGTGTCAGTTCTCCTCAGAAATATTCTCCTCTTCGCTTCAAACTATCTCTTAAAACTCTCTTCAGCAGAACAAAACTTTTGACGATATATTTTCATTGTTTACCAGCCGCTCTGCCGTTAGCTCACAACTGAGCTACCCCAGCAGCTGAGCTAATTATAGGCCTATTTTAAATCTTCCCTTTATGTCAAAAATTCAAGAAAAAAGTTGTTTCTACCCAATTATGCTCCTTTCTGCAGATGAACAATATTTCTGAAGTGTTTCAGTCAGGTTTCAGGCCTCATCACAGCACAGAAACCGCATTAGTGAAAATAACCAACCATTTACTCTTAGCTGCCGACCAAGGGTGCATCTCACTATTAGTTCTACTAGATCTTAGCGCCGCTTTTGACACCATTGACCACAATATTCTCATAGACCGCTTATATTCTACAGGTGTCCAAGAACTGGCTCTTCAATGGTTATACTTAGCTGATCGTTATCAGAGCGATACATTACACTTCTGTGCATTCTGTACTTGTTGTGAAAGAAGATGGGGGTTATTTCCAAACGCAGTATTATTAAGAGAATGGTCAGGCAGATAGGGGTCGAAATCAATAACAGACAGCAGGAAACACTAATCTAAACACAATAAACAATGCAAAAGGTACAAGGCAAAACCAATAGCTAAACACAGAATTGCAGCAGCAAAAGACTAAAGCCGCGGTCACACTGCCCCATAGACTTCCATTGATACGGATGCAAATGCAATAGACCGGAAATGCAAGCATGTCCGACAAGTTTCGCAGTTCGCTGCGTTGCCAAGTTCAAGCTGTAAAATCACATCATGTGACTGTATGAGACTAATCAAAGATCAAAACATGACCTCTCTGTACCGAAATTTAGATTATGGACTAATCGCTAGCTTTTTTAGTCTCTAATCATCATGTTTAATCCTTTTTGCAGCACTATACATGATTTCACATGCTCAAACTCTAGTGCATGGGTCTTAAACTCCGCTTCTGGAGGGTCGCTGCTTTGCACAGTTTTGCTCCAACCCTGATCAAACACAGCAGATTTATCTAATCAAGTTGTTCAGAAGAGTCTTGAACACCTTGATTAGTTGATCAGCTCTGTTTGATCAGGGTTGGTGCAAAGCAGCGGCCCTCCAGGAGCGGCGTTTGAGACCCATGCTCAAGTGTGACCACAGCGTGATTAGTCTCAGCCATGATGAACACAGCCATGTGTCAGTGTTGTAGTCCAAGTAATCAGTGTAAATGGTTTCCAGCTGTGTGTATGTGTGTGTCAGTGTCCAGGTTACTATCAGCTGTAGCAGGAATTGATAGGTGTAATGTCTCATGGGTGAGGTTCAGGTGAGTGTACAGGGAGACAGTACTAGACTGATACACTATTATGGAAAATAACTCCTTTGCATTTGTTCACCAAATTTCTATACAAGTAAAACTGAGCTGCTTTTTTATTCTTTTATTTATTAAAAAATAAGAAGAGTAAATCAGATATTGTTGGCAGAATTAATGTGAAATTCATTCATTCGTTTATTTTCCTTCGGCTTAGGCCCTTATTTTTCAGGGGTCGCCAACCACCAACTATTCCAGCCACAACTGTTTCCAGCCACAACCCAGTACTGGGAAACACCCATACACACTCATTAACACACACACTTATACACTACGGCCAATTTAGTTCATCAATTCCCCTATAGCACATGTGTTTGGACTGGAAAACAGAGCACCTAGAGGAAACCCAGGTTATAATAGTTTTAGATTTTTCATTAGTTTTAGATTTTATTTAGTTTTGACTTTTTGTTTTCAAATTCAGTTTGTTTTAATAATTTTTTAATTATTATTAGTATTTTTTTTATTGCTTAGTTTAGATTTTATTAGTTTCAGTGTTCGTTTTTTTTTTTTGTAAATTTGAATATATATATTTTATATATTTGATTTATTAGAATCCGAATAAATATTGTAAACTAAAAACTCAAGGTGGCTGCACGGTGGCACAGTGGGTAGCACGTTCACTTCATAGCAAGAAGGTCGCTGGTTCGAGTCTCAGCTGGGTCAGTTGGCGTTTCTGTGTGGAGTTGGCAGTTTCCCCCACAAGTCCAAAGACATGCCCCAGTCAAAATTCTGGCCCAGATTTGGCATAAAGATGGCAAAGCAGGTATTCATACAACACTGGCATACAGCATGTGGGCCAAATGTGGCCCGGGTTTGGCAGAGGTGGCACCGTCTTTAAGACAGCACACAATGCTTGGGCCAAGTGTAAAACGTAGCGTTTGGCCCAGATGTTAATAATTAATGTTTGGGCCATGTAAGTTTGGCCTATCTTGACCCACATTTAAAATACATTTTTTATTATTTTCAGGAAAAAAAATCTACCAATCAGGTCGCTTTGAGAAAAAGCACACCCATAGTGTGCCTAAAACGCAATGCTTCATAGATTTATCAATTTTATAGCAGTCATGACACACCAACATATCTGGCCCAGTTCAGGCCCAGTTATAGGTTATTAACTTGGCTGACACTTGGCTCAGATATGGTCCATGTTTGGCCCTTGTCTGGAATCCAGACTTGGTCCAGTCATGTACCGTAACTCACTTTGGCATGTGGGCCAAGCAAAAGCCGATTTTTTTGGGCCAGAGCTTGGCCAGAGAAATTGTGCTATGTGGGGTGGTACAGGTAAATTGGGTTGGCTAAATTGTCTGTAGTGTATGTGTGTGAATGAGTGTGTATGGATGTTTCCCAGTGATGGGTTGCAGCTGGAAGGGCATCTGCTCTGTGAAACATATGCTGGATAGGTTGGCGGTTCATTCCTCTGTGGCGACCACAGATTAATAAAGGAACTAAGTTGAAAAGAAAATGAATGAATGAATGAATGAATGAATGAATGAATGAATGAAAAACTCAAGGCTACATATTTTTGACACAAGAACACTACCATCTACTACCACCATCTACCCGTCCTCAAATTCAAATACAACAATACAGCCTTAAGTGAAATATGTGTGCAAGGCTGCTTCTAAGGTTAAATACACAGTAGTGATGGGAAGTTTGGTTCTTTACCGCAAACCGGATCTTTTGTGACAATCCTCCCAAGTTTGGACTAAAGATAACAAAATGATGTAGTCAGCAATCATAATTTCAGTCAGTTAAAGCATCCCCATGATCTGAAAAGTTTCTGCAATTACGTTTTGCAACCGCTTCTCAAATCTGGGTTCAGTGCACTGTTCTAGTAACTGAACAACTCAGTATATATTGGTTTATTGGAGTCAGAGGGGAGTATTAGGCATGTAAACAGGTAAGTAGCTTGTGGAAAAGTGCTTAATGTTACTGGAGACACGAATCGTTTCAAATGATTCCATTCAATTTGGTGAACTAATTCAACCAGTTCACTTAGAAGATCCGATTAAAAAGCAGTGCTCCAAGCCCGTCTCTGAGCATTTTTTGAATAATTTCTGAGGTAGACTTGAACTGAAAGAGGGGTTTTTATGGCCCTTTAATTATGAGCTAAATTTCCCTTCATTTATAAAAATTTATTTATTTTTTATTTTAAGAGGGCACCTAGGTTACCCCTTTTTCCAGATTTAATATAAGTCTTTTGTGTCCCCAGAATGTGTCTGTAAAGTTTCAGCTCAAAACACCCATCAGATTATTGATTAGAGCTTTCACTAGATGGTGTTTTATAGCTCTCAACAGATTTTTGCTGTTTTTGTGTACTGCGCCTTTAAGGCTAGTCCTCCCCGCCCACCGTTTCCACGTGCCTGCCGCGCGTGCCTCAGTCTCTGCCCTCGGCTGCCTCAGACAACAGACAGACATGAGGGAAGCAGATCTCACGTAACGCTTGTGACAAACACTACAGTAAAAGCTTTATCAATGATTATTTGGTGCATTTGTTGTGTGGAGCTGCAGGATGAGTCACACACGATGTCGTTACAAAGTTCACGCACACACACAGACACACACACAGCGCAGGCACACGCACATACATACATTAGCTTTGCACTGTCTTTGCATGGAAATGTGACAGGATACAGGTTAATCTCCACTGCTGTATGGATATCTGTTATGTTAATGTACAAAATAAACCTGATTTAACGTCCACAAACCGGGATTGAAGCGTCTTTTATTATTGTTCTGACACGCGGCTGTGATGATGAAGTAAAGCTGAAGTAAATGGCTCTAATTCATTACACACATGCACAGTTTTAAAACATTTTAATCTAGTCAAACTCACTCTTGATCACATTTGATGATGATTGATGAAAACTGAACAGACCTTTTATTTAGGGTTGATTTGCGCACGTCCTGTCTTGTGGATATGAAACGTTACTACGGAGACATGTTAATAAGCAGCTGTCAATCAATATTGGTGGGCGGGGGGACCACACTCCTACGTCAAGTTGCGGTCGGTCACAAAACCGCTCCAATTGGTCCACCGTTATTAGGTTGTTAAATAGAAAAAAAAAAGGACTGAGTGTGTTTATATCACCCCAATATGATGCTCTACACACTATACCTACACATATGTCTGTCCAAACAGCTTGAAAAGTAGTGTTTTTAAAAAGTAAAGTTTTTTTTACCATAGGTGCCCTTTAAATTTGTAAATAAATTATAAAATTCTAAAATAAAAAAAATTTGAGTATATCTTAAAGTATGTGTATTTACATAACATGTGTACTCACTGTGCATTGACATTGTAATATATATATGAGCAATATCACACGAGTAGCAGTGCGATATGGCTGTATATCAGCACTGGTGGGACGCGTGCGTTGGCACTCTATAGCGTAATGTCTAAAGTGATGACAAAACAGCTGATTTTGCTCACACTTTAAGGTTATAAGGTGGACGTGACATGAAATGCCATCTATCTACTGAGATATCTTCTTACAGTGTTACAGTCTAGTCTACAGTATGTATGGGAGTGGGGGGGTGTTCAGGGGTGGGGGTTGTTCGGGGGTGAGGTCTCAGAATAACACTGTTGAGAATCGGAATAGGATGCATCGGGTTTTGGGCAGCCGCTGCGATAGGGTACTGTACCAAAGTTGGCGACCCGGGGGTGTTAACAGACTATACCAAAAAAAAAGGGGGGGGGGTGAAATTACGGGACTTTTCTGCAATAAATAACAAAACAGGATGGTTGCAGGAGATTGGCAGGTATGCTGTAGAACTGCAGAGTGTCCTCTGCTTGTTGCTGTATGTGGGTGGAGTAATACACAAGAGTGAAGGGTGAAGAGGCTTTTGTGTGCTGTTACTGGCAAAATATTGCATGGCTATCAGCCAATCAGATTCAAGAACCAGACAGAATTGTTGTATAAATATATATATATATATATATATATATATATATATACACAGCCAAGTACCAAATTAATCATACTCCTGGCAAATTCTAGCAAGTTCAAATGTAAATAAAAGCTGAGAAATATTTTGTACATTGTCTTATTATCTTCTGAGACGCCTGTGTCATTTCCACTCAAAAAACACCCTGGTTGAATAAAACGTTAAAATTGCCAAAGATATGAATAATTTCAGCCTTTACTGTGTGTGTATGTGTGTGTGTGTGTGTGTGTGTGTGTGTGTGTTTGTGTGTTTGTGTTTATTGGTCAGGTTTGTATTATGGTGACAAATAAAGCTCCTTTCTTATGCAAAGGAGAAGGAAACGAGCCTTGAGTGTTTATGCAAAATAAGACTAATGTGAGACGTGAACAACATCTGCCAACACTACAGCAAAAATAACTAATAATCTATAGTGTGTGCTTAGAGTGCCTCGTTTTTCATTAAAGCATGAGGCATCTGAGACTTTAAATGACCCTAATATTTCAGAGAGGCTGTGTGTGTGTGTGTGTGTGTGTGTGTGTGTGTGTGTGTGTGTGTGTGTGTGTGTGTGTGTTTTAAAGAGAACCAACTAAATATAAACAAATCAACACAAGGTGTAAGGTGGGGCTTGCTGTTGATTGGAGGGTGCAATGTGGGCGTGGCTCTGAAAAGTGGAGGAGGGTCAGGGTGTGGGCGGAGTTTAGGCACTCAGAATGGGTTGCTGTTGTTGTTGTGCAGATAAATAACACACAATCAGACAGAAAACATTTACATTTCATGGCCAACTTCAACTCCAGTCCAAAACAAAGCAACAAATGCTGAGCAGTTACTGGTTCACCACACGCTTCACCACATTTCATCAGCTGACAAATAAATGAATTCTTTACATGGAGTGAAACATTCATTCATTCATTTTTAATCAGCTTAGTCCCTTAGTTATCAGAGGTCGCCACAGCGGAATGAACCGCCAACTATTACAGCATGTTTTACATAGCTGATGCCCTTTCAGCAGCAACCTAGTACTGGGAAACACCCATACACACTCATTCACACACACACACACTCATACACTACGGCCAATTTAGTTGATCAATTCCCCTATAGCGCATGTGTTTGGACTGAGGGGGAAACCGAAGCACCCAGAGGAAGCCCACACCAACACAGGGAGAACATGCAAACTCCACACAGAAACACCAACTGACCCAGCCGAGACTCGAACCAGTGACCTTCTTGCTGTGAGGCCACAGTGCTAACCACTGAGCCACTGTGCCAACCCCATTGGTACTCTAATGACATCAGATTGGTCGTCTAAATTCAAAGTATGTATAGTACTTTTGCAGTCTATCTGCTTTTAAATCTTACCATAATTTTTCTATGCTGTTTTCTACAGCATGTTCATTTTTTTCACTGAGTAAAAGATGAGAAATTCAAAATTATATGATTATTTAAGGCAAGCAATATCAATGTATTTATTTGTATATACATTATTGACAAGAAATGAATTATTATGCAGCTGTTTTAAATGAATAAGTGATGTTTATGTTTTAACAAATTTCAAGAGGATCATGTGCTTATGATTGTTCTCAGCTGTTCCAGCATCAGCTCATGACTAATTATCCAATCAGTTGATTCCTAACTCACTATAAATAACCAGAGCTTTCTTATCTTAATATCTTCGTCTTGAAGAACCACCACCCCACTCCACCCAAATCTACTTTCCCTCCTTTTCAAACAATTAACATGGTGGCCGGCGATTAACACTGTTGCATCACAGCAAGAATGTCTCTGGTTTAATCCCCTTCTAAACCAGGCGGTATTTCTGTGTTGCTGAGTTTTGCTTGTTCTTCCCGTGCTCGTGTGGGTTTTCCCCAGGTTCTCTGGTTTCCTCCCACAGTCTAAATAACAAGCACCCTAATCAATTGATCACAAAAGTTTATACCATAGCCAAGCTTTAAGCGAGTACACCTCTTTTTAACCATCCATATCTGACACTTAGCTACAAATAAGCAAGGGGGGAGTCATCGAGATCTACCTGAGCTTAAACTCCCCTCTCGCCCTGCAACGGGAGGGAGCCCAGGGCTCGAGGATCTCATAAGCTCAGGGCTCTCTACCTGGACAGCATGCCAAACACGCTTTATTTTCAACCATCAGCTAAGTGTGAACTCTTGAAACACATATCATCCACATTCATTATATCCGATTGGAATGAATTAAATGTTTCTGAATTTATAACTAGCCTACATACTTAAACATAGACATATAAACATGCACTATAGGGATGAGCGATACCACAATTTTTACATGTGATACAATACAGATACTTTTTGATAAATTTTTTACAATACTAATACTGAAATCACATATTATTTGAAATGTTAATGTGATTTATTTAAATAATATACATTTTTTAAAAGATGACTGCATGTAAAAAGTAATTACTTTGCTCATTGTACCTGGATATGGTCTGCCCACGCAGTCTCACGACAATTTGTAACTTTTTGATTTAGTGGCTAATTTGTATGAATTCGTATGATCTAATTCGTACAAATTAGTACGATTTGCTCATCACCCAATGACAGTGGGGGTTAGTTGTCATGCCTCTTTTTTAAAATCCTACTGAACTCGTACGAATTAGCCACTAATCTGACATTCAAGAGTTCACACTTAGCTGATGATTGATTATAAGCAAGTTTGGCATGCTGTCCCTGGAGGGAGCCCTGACCTCAAAAGGTCCTTGAGCCTTGGGCTCCCTCCCGTTTGCGGGGCGAGAGGGGAGCTTTGATCTCAGGTAGATCTCGAGAACTCCCCCCTTTTGTAAGAGTTGAAGAAAATAATTGCTACTGAGAGATATGCTGATGGATAAAAGTTTGACTAGTGCTAAATTTAGATTGTTCAATTAACTTGTAGTGCATGTTTTTGGAACGTGGGAGGAAACCGGAGAACCCGTGGGAAACCCACGCAAGCACGGGAAGAACATGCTAACTTCACACAGAAACGACAGCCAGTCTGTTAAAGGACTTGAACCGGTGACGTTCTTGCTGTGAGGCTGCAGTGCTAGTCACTGGGCCACCGTGCCGCCCTCTTAAAGGAAAAGAGGAGGAGTAGGGGTGGAAGGGGGGATTCTTCAAACGAAGATGACTGTAGTGAGAAACTCTGGCTCTTTATAGTGGGTTAGAAATCGTCTGATTGGTTGGTCATACATGGTTAATGCATGACCAGCCGTGTTTAATCATAATCACGTGATCCTCTCGAAATTAGTTTATAAATAAACTTCACAAATGTAAAATACTTGCATTTCCTGGTGAGATCAGGCTGGGTTTGCCTCCTTTTAAAAAACTCCCCTATAATGTCTTTTGTGGGACTGAGTGAGGCTGATCAGAGGAACACTGGGCAGTTTGTTTTTGTTCTGCTTCTTTATAAGTTTCAGGGTGTGTTGTCTGTAAGTATTTATAAGGCTGCTTGTGTTGTTGCTGTGTACGATGTTCTTATCACAAATATTGCATCGTGCAATGCTTTTTCAGCTGATGAGAAGTATAGCACCACACCACGCTACGTTTCCTCTCTGCTATCGTGCCATTCTGTAATGCAGAATTGTGTAAATTGCATGTGCTGAGTGCGTAAGTTAGCTGATGATCGCTTACATCACGTTCCGCCGCAGATTGATTGGTGTAACGTTGTGTATACAAATCGTCAACGACAATCCTGTACACAGCGCTAAAACATTTAGTTATGCAGAACTGATTAAAATATAGTTCAAATATCAATACCAAATTAAAAGCTTCTGAGCATCGATATATATCGAAACTCCAGCATCCATGTGCACATCCCTACACTGTAAAAAAAAAATCCATAATTTTATGGTTTATTTCCGGCAGCTGGGGTTAAATTACAGAAATTTACTGTAAAATAACAGAGGTTAAATTAAAGACATTTAAATTTAAAGTAATTTGTGTAATTTAACTTGCGTTATTTTATGATAAACGTCTGTCATTTAATAGCCGTACCCCAGCTGCCGGAAATAAACCGTAAAATTACAGATTTTTACTAACAATATTCAAGGCCAAATTGTGAGCAAAAGGATTAATATATTTAGTTACATTTTGATCACACTGACAAGAATAATATATAGATAAAGGAAAAACACACATACACATACAAATACACACACAATTAGTCCTTCATATGAAACTCAAAGTGAACAAGGCAAAGTAAACTCAAAGGGAAAGTCCTTTAGTCTCAAACCTGAAGTCTGGTTTATTTAATTGTAGATGTTGAGAAAAGGCTGACCGTCATATTCATTTGACTCGTTTCTACAGTCAGTTTTCTTCCTCGCATCAGAATGTAAATCAGTCATCAGTCTTAGTGTCTTGTGTACAGTATTAGACAAATGATTTTGCATAATGTAATGCTTAAAAGAGTTGCGTAGCCAGTTTCAGGCAAATAAAAACATGATATCGAGAGCCCAAAGTTCATTTACAGCTGAGAAACTCCACGCTTCAGCCGCTCTGTCACAGGTTTGGAGACATGATTTACACTTTCATATAAACCTCTGCTCTTTATCTGCATTTCTACAGAGCTATTCTAAAGTTGAATACCTTTATCAGTTATTTTGACTTCATTAAATAAATAAAATCTTTCAGTGCATGCATGCATTTAGGAGAGCAGAACTATCCGGATTCTGGCAGATTTCTAAACCAGAGCATTTAAAAATATTTGTTGCTAAATTCATTAAATTAGATTTGATTGATAAGATATTGACGAACGTGTGACTCTAGCAAAGTGTTTAGCATGAAAGCAATGCTTGCAGTTTTCAAGATTAACACCGTTGTCATCAGTATAAGTGTTAAAAATATGTGTAAGAAGGTCAAGCCAAGTCTAAACCATTTTATTGGAAGATTTTGAACATGTCAAACTGCGAAATTATACATGCACACAATGATATTCTCACACTTACATCATGGTCACAAGCCTCTTTAACTACATTGAAGCCTATTGATTCAATATATGAGCAATTCAAATTATGGACTTAACAACCTTAAATAATTGGATCGATGCAACTATTGAGATTTATACAATGGAAGAAATCACTTCTGAAGTTCATTTAAGGAAGGATATATTGCTGGGAAAATGTAGGAAATGGGTTATATATTTCAGTTAGAAGGCCTGATTTTGTTGCTATAAACAAATAGAAGATGCTCAACTGATGCCAATGTGTGTATACGTATATGATTATATGATTATACATATTCACATTGTTTTCTGTGTGTATAATGAAGGTGGCCTTTTGAGATTATTCTGGAGGGAATTATACTATGACATGCGTTCTCACCCTGGATGTGAATAGTCCTTTAATTTTCATTATTTTCTTTTTTTTCTTATGCTTTTTTTTTTTTATAATTGAGCTAAATTCAAGTACTATGTATTGTTAGTACACCTGACAATAAATGTATGTAAATTGTATGTCATTTAAGGTCACATATACTGAGATTCAATTGTACCTTGAAATATTGTATGATTGCCTATGTGATGGCATCATTGTGAGGGTTTTATGTAAGCGTAACCTTTTTAGTTTTGATAGTTTTGATTATCGTAAATAGTTTTTAAATGTTTAAAAATTAGGCTCCAATGCTGTTTTCAGATCTAATCAGTATCAAACCTCTCACAGACACACGAGCCAAAGTGGAAGACTTCTTTTAGTCAATCCATTTTCCTGGTTAGGGGGACCAAATTGTGGAATGATTTACCTGTTAGCCTAAAATTAGAAAGTAATATAAATGTTTCATTCATTCATTCATTCATTTTCTTTTCAGCTTAGTCCCTTTTTATCATTAATCTGGGGTCACCACAGCTGAATAAACCACCAACTTATCCAGCATATGTTTTACACAGTGGATGTCCTTCCAGCTGCAACCCAACACTAGGAAACACCCCCCCCCCCCCCCCACACACACACACATACACAAACACTACGGTCAATTTTGTTCATCAATTCCCCTATAGCACATGTGTTTGGACTGTGGGGGAAACCCATGCCAACACGGGGAGAACATGCAAACTCCATACAGAAACGCCAACTGACCCAGCTGGAACTCAAACCAGAGACCTTCTTGCTGTGAGGCGATTGTGCTACCTACTGCGCCATGGGGACGCCCATATAAACGTTTTTAGTACTTAAAAAGTGGCTAAAAACAAAACAGCAAATAGTCTACTAGTTAGTTTGATCATGCTGCCTTTGCTTTTGTCTGACAGTAATTTTATGTGAAGAATTATAATGTTGTGTTCACGTATCTATTATATTTTAATTTTAAGTCAAGCCTTCAGTGGACAAGTTTTGAGAATTAGCAAGTCTGATAAAACACGTAAACAAATGCATTTGGTTGCCCGCTGTAATTTGTGATGTCCATGTCACATAAACAAACAAATAAACAAATAATTTTAAAGAATCACTTGTGAGCAGACTCAGACACAAAACCTGTGAGATGTTTTTAAACATGAGCATTATTTAGTAATATTAAACAATATGTAGCTAGCACAGATTTTAGCACAATAACAACGTATGGCAGTATGTAAAACATAGGAAATTTAAAGTTTAAATATAGATTTAGAATTGAACTGATTCACTTGCATGCATTTCATTCATTTTCTTTTCGACTTACAGTAGTCCCTTTATTTATCTGGGGTCGCCACAGCGGAATGAACCGCCAACTTATCCAGCATTTGTTTTACGCAGCGAATGCCCTTCCAGCAGCAACCCATCTCTGGGAAACATCCATACACACTCATTCACACTCATACACTACAACCAATTTTAGCATACCCAATTCACCTGTACTGCATGTCTGTAGGGGAAACCGGAGCACCCGGAGGAAACCCACGCGAACGCAGGGAGAACATGCAAACTCCACACAGAAACACCAACTGACCCAGCCGAGGCTCGAACCAGCGACATTCTTGCTGTGAGGCGACAGCACTACCTACTGCGCCACTGCATCGCCTGCATGCAGTTTAGAAAGTCAAAAACACTGAATCTGAGATAAACAAAAGCTGAGATTTTCAAACCTGAACACTAATTTATACTTTGCTAATTTAGAGATATTGATATTTATATTGATATACTGAGGGAAAAGGGCTTTTAATTATGCAGCACCTTTTGCATGGAACAATCTGCAAACAAAGATGCAGTTTAAAGAATTAAGGCTTTTAAAAAGACTATGAATGATTCAGAAATTGAAACACAGGCTTGGAGATGTTTTGAGTAGTTTGTCAGTGTGATTCATGTTAACTGTTACTTGTTTGTTGTTTGTTAGACCCATGTGCCAGGATGCTCTTGTAAAAGAGATTTTTAATCTCAATGTGTCTTTCCTGCTAAAATAAAGGTAATAATAATAATAATAATAATAATAATAATTAAAGAAGCACAAGAAAAACATGTCTGGAAGTGTTTAAAACCCTAGAAATAGTAAAACTGTTATAACTATCAAGATGTGAATATTAAAGAATCATTATTTGCAAGCATTTAAACATCAAATCTGATACAAACCTTAGTTTTTTAATAATATGTCGATAAAACTGCTACTAAATTTAGCTATATTAAACAGATTTGACTAGAACAGATTGTAGAATAGGGCGACACAGTGGTTAGCACTGTGGCTTTACAGCAGCGATGTCCAAACTCGGTCCTGGAGGGCCGCTGTCCACCAAAGTTCCAATCAGACACACCTGGGCTAGCTAATCAAGCTCTTACTAGGCTTTCTAGAAACATCCTTGCAGGTGTGTTGAGGCAAGTTGGAGTTAAGATCTGCTGGACACTGGCCCTCCAGGATCGAGTTTGGACACCCCTGCTTTACAGCAAGAAGGTCGCTGGTTCGAGCCTCGGCTGGGTCAGTTGGCGTTTTTATGTGGAGTTTGCATGTTCATTCCTCTGTGGCAAACCCCTGATGAATAAAGGGCTAAGAATGAATGTAGAACTTTACAGATTTAATGTAGACCTAGAATTGAATTTAAAAGATACTTGCATGCATTTTGGAAAGTTAAAATGTTTTCCAAGAAGTCCAGTGACATTTTTAAATCTGAGAATTAAATAATATGCATAATATGCAAATTTTTAGCAATATTAAACTATCTGTAACCTGCACAGACTTCAGGGTAAGAACAGTGTTTAAAAAAAACTATTAATTCATTCATTTTCTTTTGGGCTTAGTCTCTTTATTAATCTGGGGTCGCCACAGCGGAATGAACTGCCAACTAATCCAGCATATATTTTACGCAGCGGATGCCCTTCCAGCTGCAACCTATCACTGGGAAACATCCATGCACACTCATTCACACTCATACACTACGACCAATTTTAGCATACCCAATTCACATGTACCGCATGTCTTTGGACTTGTGAGGGAAACAGGAGCACCCGGAGGAAACCCATGCGAACGCGGGGAGAACATGCAAACTCCACACAGAAATGCCAACTTTTCCAGCCGAAGCTCAAGCAAGCAACCTTCTTGCTGTGAGATGACAGCACTACGTACTGCGCCACCGGGTCACCCAAAACTATTCATTCATTCATTCATTTTCTTTTCGGCTTAGTCCCTTTATTTATCTGGGGTCGCCACAGCAGAATGAACCGCCAACTTATCCAGCATTTGTTTTACGCAGCGGATGCCCTTCCAGCAGCAACCCATCTCTGGGAAACATCCATACACACTCATTCACACTACGGACAATTTAGCCTACCCAATTCACCTGTACAGCATGTCTTTGGACTGTGAGGGAAACCAGAGCACCCGGAGGAAACCCACGCGAACGCAGGGAGAACATGCAAACTCCACACAGAAAGGCCAACTGATACAGCAGGGGCTCAAACCAGCGACCTTCTTGCTGTGAAGCGACAGCGCTACCTACTGCGCCACTGCATCGCCCTCGCCCAAAACTAGTAATTTTAAAAGATGAATTTAGTTTTAGACATAAGTTTAAAAGAATCACTTGGATACATTTGGAAAAAGCAGAATCTGACACAAACAAAGCCTGATTTGTAAACCTGGCCATTAAATCATTTGTCTATTGCTAGCAATTTTAAATAATAATACTGCCGTAAACATAAGAATCAGACCTGAATTTAAAATAATCATTTGCGAGCATTTCATAAAATCAAAAACATGTGACATGAACGCAACTTTTATATATATATATATATATGTGTGTGTGTGTGTGTGTGTGTGTTGGCAAAACTACCACTAAATTTAGCTATATTTAACAGATTTGACTAGCTCATATTTTAGCACAGGAACAGCACTTGCAAATGTTTTTATTTTTTTACGCATAATTAGAGTTGATGTTGAAAGAACTGTGTGGAGTTTGCATGTTCTCCCTGTGTTGGTGTGGGTTTTTTCGGGGTGCACCGGTTTCCCCCACAGTCCAAACACATGCGCTATAGGGGAATTGATTTATTGGCCGTAGTGTATGAGTGTATGAGTGTGTGTGTGTGTGTGTGAATGAGTGTGAATGGGTGTTTCCCAGTACAGGGTTGCAGCTGGGAGGACATCCACTGCATAAAACATGCAGGAATAGTTGGTGGTTCATTCCGCTGTGGTGACCACTGATGAATAAAGGACTAAGCTAAATGAAAATGAATGAATGAATGAATTTGAAAGAATCACTTTCATGCATGTATGAAAGCAAAAACCCGATTCTCCAGTGGGATTTGTAAACCTAATTTGAGGAAAGGTTTTAGCGTTTTAAGTGTTTTAAGTGATATTATAAATTCTGTCTTTCAGTGAACACAGCAGACAGCATGAGCCTAATTCAGCTTGTTCTTCTGATGGGTGAGTCTTAAAGGGGTAGTTCACTAAAATTGTGAATTCTGTCATTAATTACTCTCCCTCATGTTATTTCAAACCCCTGAGAGGTTTGATCCTCTTCAAAGTGCAAGATAGAGATATTTTAGATGAAATCCTGGAGCTCTTTCATCCTACATAGACAGATAGGGTCCCGAGCATAGACTGTAAAAGATATGGAATTAGTATGTGTGACGTCGCCCATAGGTTTCTGAAGAACGCAAAAGAAGCTACCAGTAGGCGTGGACAACCTTCGCTATTTTGTTTGCATGTCATCGCGCTAGATGTTTAGAAGCAAAACTAAAGACACAGTTTTTGTTAATTTTATTGGTGGTTCCTAATAGGAAATTTAATGGTAATCTTAGCAAGTTTTGGAGAATTTGATGTTTCCCCATTCAGACAGAATGCCTGAGAATACTGCCCGAGAGGTGTTTCAAAGACGGCCGCCGAGGGAAATGACTTGCCTTAAAGAGACTTTGCCCCATTGGCAGACTCACTTAATTTTTACGTATTATTTCTGAAAACAAGAAAACATGTTTTACTTGTCCAGAAAATGCTTCTTGATTTAGGAACTTTTTAGATATTTAGACTAGAAACAAGACAAAAAATTAGGCAAGAATAGCATTTTTGCAGTGTAAAATCATATATTTAGCAGCCCTAGAAATAACCCTTTAAGGTTAGCATTAAACCAATGTCAGCACCACTATTAGCTGTTTTCTCTATAAGCAGGAATCATCTGGAGGACATGGAGCGAGTCTCATCGCTTCATTCTGATTGAGCAGTCCAAGAACTGGGATGAATCGCAGAAGTACTGCACAAAGACGTATGAGAATCTGGCAACGGTTCAGGGCGATGAGGACAGAGTGAAGCTCCAGCAGGCTGCAGACGCAGCCGGCTATACTTCTTTTGCCTGGATTGGCTTCTACAACGGCGTGCTAAAGTGGCGCTGGTCCTTTCACAATGAAGACATGGGCTTCTCCAGCTGGGCATTGTGGGAACCAAACATACCCCGCACGCAAGAGGCCTGTGTTTTTACGAACGGACAGCAGGAGTGGAGCGACACATCATGCTTTGAGCGAAAACAAGTAATTTGCCAAACTGGTAAGAAACAATGCAGGATTAACGGGGAAGATTCTGTGATTCATATTTTCCAGTAGGTTAGATATTAATTACCAATTCATCAGCAGCCCCTCACCTTCATAAGCAGCTCTTCCCCCTTCTGGTGGTGGTGGTTGTGGTGGTGGTGAGAAGAGACTCTCCCTCATGACAGCGCTGTATAAATGCACATTATTTAATTACTTTGTCTTCAGCCCCTCATCTTCATCATCAGCCCCTCCCCTCCTCTTCATCATCAGCTCCTTCTCTTTATCATTAGCCCCTCCTCTCCTTCATCAGAACCCTCCTCCATCAGCCCCTCCCCTTCATCATCAGCTTATCTCCTTCTTCATCAGCCCCTCCCCTTCATCATCAGCCCCTCCTCTTCTTCATCAGCCCCTCCCCTTCATCATCAGCTTCTCCCCTTCTTCATCAGCCCCTCCCCTTCATCATCAGCCCCTTCCCTTCTTCATCAGCCCCTCCCCTTCATCATCAGCCCCTCTCTTCAATCATCAACCCCTTGATCATCAGCCACTCTTCTTCACCATCAGCCCCTCCCCTCCATCATAAGCCACTCCCCTTTATCATTAGCCGCTCTCCTCCATCATCAGCTCCTTCATCGTTAGCTACTCTTCTTCATCATCAGCTGCTCCCCTCCTTCATCAGCCCCTCCCCTTCATCATCAGCCCCTCCATCATCAGCCACTCTTCTGCATCATCAGCCCCTGCCCTCTATCATCAGCTGTTCCCCTTTATCATCAGATGCTCCCCCTCCATCATCAGCCCCTCCCCTCCATCATTAGCTCCTTCATCATCAGTCGCATCAGCAACATGCCAGCCCAGAATGACAATTGTCCTGGGAGCACTGTACAAATGTCGGCGTGTGTCGGCGGTATTGACACATGCTCAGGGTCCGTATGTGATATCTAGTGTATATATATATATATATATATATATATATATATATATATATATATGATCAGCTCCTCCCCTTCATTATCATCAGCTCCACCCCTTTATCACCAGCTCCTTTCTTTCATCAACCCCTCCTCTCCATCATTAGCTCCTCACCTTCACCATCAGGCCCCCCTTCCCCTTCATTATCAGCACCACCCCTTTATAACCAGCCCCTCCCCTTAATCAACCAAAGGTATTTAAAGTGCACTTATTCTTTATGTGCATGAATGTTTACACATCTTACACTTACACAGCCCTAACCTCAAATGTGACTCCTTACAGACAAGGGCCCGATCACAGACAAGTTTGTGTTGGACAGCAGTGTGGTTGGGACCTGGAGAGAGGCTCAGCTCTACTGCAGGACCAAGTACCAGGATTTGGCCACGATCAAAGACAACAAAACAAACATGTATCTCTCCAACCTCCTGTACACCAACAACATCTGGGAGGCTTGGATCGGCCTGTCCAAGAACCTGTGGCTGTGGTCAGACCAGACCAATGTGTCCTGGCCTCTGGTCACATGGCAGAATGGGCAGCCGGACAACATAGGTGGAAATGAGGAGTGTGGCTGTGCCGGGACCCAAGGACAGATTGCAGACGACAACTGCGCCACTAAACGCTTCTTCTACTGCGAAACACGTAAGATCCTGCGGTACAATGAGTTACATAATGAGCAGAGCTTGGTAGTAAAGCCTTTCCACTGCACATGACATTCGGACATGGCAGTCGCACTGAATTTTTAGTTTTGTCAAGCTCTATGGGAGAAAAGCTGATTCTCACGGTGTCCGAAAATCAGATTTATTGTCTGTGCATTGAATGAATAAATGATTGAATCAATGAATGAATACTTGAATTTCATAGACCGCAAACATTTTGAAGAGACGTTTGGAGAAACCTTGCAAACATACAGTACAGCACTTCACTCACACTGCTAGCAATCGAAGATTTATGTTAATTTGGCACGACACAAAGTAGACTGATCGGCAATAGTCTACAACCAATCAGGACGCAGAACACAATGTGCAGTAGAAAAAAAAGTGAAACCACGTTATAGCAAGAGGCCACTGTATAGGCTTCTTCTGAGTCAAAAAGTAACAAAAGATACGAAAAAAATACTAATAATTTCCATCTCGTGCACACGGACCTGATCGGACAAAACTGGAATACAACACATCCGGTCGACCGCTACAGTCTAGTTGCAGTAGTTCAAATGTTTTAACATATCCACAGCTCAAATCAGATCCGAATTTTCTGCAAACATTGATAATCAGAACTTTACACAGCTCCCAGACTTCTCTCTATTGGAAATGATTGACTTGCGGTCTGTCGCTTGTTGTTTGTCATGTGCAGTGGGAAGGCGGCTTACATGTAACCTGGATTATGTAATCAGATTTTTTAATTTGCAATCAGTACACTTTAAAGTACTTGTAATTGGAGTACTTTAAACTGCTTAAAATACTCACACAGTAAAATTTCTAGTGTGAAATATCCACGAGTGGATAATCCACGAGTGTGAAAGAGAGTGTGTATATTTAAGAGTTTTTTTTTCAGTGTTAAACTTTTAACCCAATATGCAGTGTATTTCCCACTACTGATGGGAAGTCCAGTGATCAAACCAGTATATTATACTCAAACTTGAAACATGTCTTGTTGCATTTTAAAATGCAAAGAGCTGAATTGAAATTATTTCTGAAAAGATATTGATCACTGTTATCTGTCACACACAATTGATAATATAGGGAAAAAGGTAATATATTAACACTTTGAAGGGTAACACACACAGTTCGATGTAAGAATAAACTCTTACTGTGTTAAAATGAACTCTGTAAGTAATGTACAAATTTCACACTTTAGAAAGTGTTATTTTAACTTTAATGGAGGGAGTCATATGTACACCCAAGGAATTGAGTTAATAACTCAAATTGAGTTAAATGTACACTAATTAGTTTTTTGCTGTGCACAAACAGACTACAGTTGCTTTTTCATGGACTACATTTTATGTACACAATGTCAGTAAGTTGTTCGCAAAGTTGTTCACAATGCCACTCTGTGGACTCATGGGTGTGCTGGTCTGAACAGTAGGTGTGTTAAGGCGCATTGTTGACGTGTTGCTATTTTGAGGAATTGACATAGTCAGCGCCATTGACCAACTAAAAGCTGCTCTTACTGATTTCAAATCTTTTCATGTAATTTATAATCAGTAACTATAATTATATATAACTAACCTAATCCTTTCTGTGGGTGCAATTGCTTTAAAGAAATGTTCTTTTATTTATTTCTGTGAAAACCAATTCACATTGTTTACTACAGAATTATATGTTTGTTAGTAAGACTAATGAGTGTGCATTTTTTAGCAAAGATAAAATAATCTTTTGACTAAGATTTAAGAAATGAAAGTCTAATTTCTATCATTATGCATTTAGAAGGATGTTATGTAGTATTGAGTCAAGTAATTCAATTCTTAATCGAATAATAACATTTTATCTTTATCTTTTTAGACGAGTAAAAGAAATAGTCATTAGAAATAGTAAATTAAAAAGTTACTTTCAAGAGTTCACACTTAGATATTGCTTGATGCTATTAGCAGGTTTGGCATGCTGTCCTGGAAGAGAACCCTGAGCTGGGAGATAGATGAGCCCAAAGCTCCCACCTGGTCAATTAGCATTAGGAGGGATACAAGATCAGGTAGTTCTCGAGATCTCCCCCAATTTGTTTGGCCTATTCCTTGATTAATAAAATGGCTTTTTAGGAACAGACTGCATTAAGTGCTTGTGACTGTTACTATTCTTTTATTTAACTTGTGTCACATGTCTTTAGACAGTAAGAGGAAATCGGAGTACCCAGGGGAAACCCACACAAACACAGTGAGAACATGTAAACTCCAGACAGAAATGCAGACTGGCTCAGCTGGGACTTGAACTAGCAACCTTCTTGCTGTGAGGCAGCAGTACTAGCCACTGAGCCGCTGTGTCGCTCGATCCTACAATGAAGGAGGACGGAGAAGGGATGGATGTGAGGGGCGGAGGTGTCTTCCAAAACGAAGATAGGGAGTAAAGTTAGGCTGGATATTAATGTTAAATTAGTAATAATACAATTGGCTAGCTAATGATTACCAATAGGGACCAGCTGCGGTCAATCATATCACATGCTTCTCTCGAAATTAGTTAGTGAAACTTTACTAAATAAAACTTAAATGATCTTAGTTAACTGAAGTAACTCACCCAGCACTGTACACAGTGTGGTTTAGCAGCATTAATTAACAGGAGTGTGTTTGTTTCTTCAGCTGATGAGCCGACAGTCAGGAAGATGCAGCTCGTGAGAGTCGCCGTGAAGACAGATGGATCTCTGCAAGAATCTGCAATGATGGAGGTCATAGAAAAGCAGGTGATGCTGCAAACTATTGTAGCAGCATTTATTCATTACTAATTTAATCATTTTTATCATCTATTCATTAGAGCTGTGAACCTACGCTGGTCTCACGGTTCGGTTCGGTTACGATTATCATGCCATCGATTCTGTTCAATTTGATATCTCGGTGCATTGACGATGCTTTCCATACAGTATTATATTTTCTTCACAGCACAGCAATTCTTGTTTTAAAATGTATAAATATATTTAGAAACTATTTGTAATACACTTTTGATCTTTAATACAAAACAGTCAGATATATAAACTGTACCTTTAAACAACACAAGCATTTATAGCAAATATTATAAACAAATATGAATATCCTGCTCGCTTTCTGATCCTTGTCTACCAAGTTCTCTTACACCCCTTTGATTGGTCACACACTCAACAGAAAGGGCTGCGATTGGCTCTTGCGCGCTGCGCTCTTCACAGATGAGTGACACTGTGCCACAGTGTGTGTGTGTGTGTGTGTGTGTGAGAGAGAGAGAGAGAGAGTTTACTTTCATTCTCTCAATCTCAGTGAAATAGGGGCTACTGCTGTGTCAGTGAAAGTCTGTCCAGCAAACACACACGCAGTGAAATTGTGCACAATGTCTGCATTTTTAAGCATTTAGAGCGTTGTAAATTATCGCGCTCGCAGCCCGATTCCCTCGCCATAGTAAGTACATATTAACCGGTTATGATTATTACTGAACCAATATCGAAATGTCCGTGTCTGCATCGCGGTGCACCGAAGAAACAATTCATTTTTACACCCCTACTATTCATTATCATTTGATAATAACAGAGTTGACAGTAACAGAGTTGACGATAACAGAGTTGACAGTAACAGAGTTGTGGATAACAGAATTGACAATAACAGA
>CAIGQZ010032222.1:12931623-12952679 GCA_903798205.1 Danio tinwini | reverse complement strand
CAAAAAAGTGCCCTTCTGAATCAAATCAGCAGGATGCCCTTCTGGATCTTTCACTTACTCAGAAGACACGACTGACTACGCTTACATGGACATCTGTAATCTAGTTATTCACCCTAATAGACAATAATAAAATGAAGGTGTTTACGTCAAGTGCTTTCATGGCAGAGTTTCCTGTAATTTTGGGTGACTTTAACTGCAGTTCGGCAGTTTCACTTTCACTCATGAACATTTCATTCATGCTCCCATGACAAC
The DNA here is from genome assembly GCA_903798205.1 of Danio tinwini. Lineage (NCBI taxonomy): Eukaryota > Metazoa > Chordata > Actinopteri > Cypriniformes > Danionidae > Danio > Danio tinwini. Next base: position 12,952,427 of record CAIGQZ010032222.1, on the reverse strand, counting down.
CTGGGGTATTAGACGCAGATAAGGAGGAAGGACTGCTGAGAGTGTGATGGAGTTTAATAACGCACACCAAACGGAAAGAAAAACACTTCCGCATTTCGTGATGTTTGTGTGTGTGAGTGTGTGTGTGTTGTGTGTGTGTGTTGTGTGTTGTGTGTGTGTTGTGTGTTGTGTTGTGTGTTGTGTTGTGTGTGTGTGTGTGTGAGAGAGAGAAAGCCGTGTGCTTGGATCTTGTGGGAAAATATGGTAAAAAGTCCTCCATGACAGTAATAGTTTGATTGTGGTGTTTCCTTCAATAATGCCACTGATATCTGGACACTTCATGTCTTCATTCATTTCTGTTTAGTTCAGTCATGACTTTAGTCAGATTAAGGTCATCAAAAAATACTGTTTGAAGCTTATGTAGGCCTACAGCTCAACATTGATGTTTAACTGTAAACACAAGTACATCTTATTGAACATCATTTATTTTCATCACCAATTATCACAGTAGAACAGTTTCTCAAGCAGTTTGTGATGCATTTTGGAAACAGGAGATGAGCCCCTCGTCTAATGCTCCACCTGGCTTCAGAAACCCGTTCTCAAAGACTTACTTTTAGTCGTTATTTGGGTAGCACGCATATTCTGAATGCTTTCGGCAGAATTCAAATGAGCCATTTTAATATAGATTAATCTAGATGAAAAATTTTAATTAATCTATGCCCACCTGTAATTTATATAGAGGAGGGGGGGGGGGGGTGGGTGGGGGGGGGGAGGGCGGAGGAGGGGCAGGGACGAAGGTGAGTGGGGCGGGGGTGTCGCGGACGAAAGTGAACAGTGGCAGTTGAGGAGGGGGATCGGTAAAATGAGATGCCATATCAGATTTCAGAGTTACCGGATGCGGAGTATTCCGGCACAAATTAAGCCCTGATATATATATATATATATATATATATATATATATATATATATATATATATATGCTGTAGCAGATTGTCTTGACCATGTCTATATGCCTAAATGCATTGAGTTGCTGTCATGTGATTGGCTGATTAGAAATCTGCGTTAACGAGCAGGTTATAAAAGCTATATAACAAAGCTATAAAATATAAGAAAGCTAAACACTCTTGCACTGTAAAATGTGCTGGGCTACACACAATTCCTTCATATTGTCCCAACACGAATCGATTAATTCAACCTAATCGCTATTACAAATATAAGTGGATTGAACATAAAACAATTAAATAGCGCCCAAAAAACTCAAGAATTGTGTCGTTTCATCTAGGACTGCACAATATATCATTTCAGCATCGATATTACAATGTTGAGTTATGATTATAGTTGAGCAGGATAAAGAGTTCAGAACACATTGTGTAACATTGCAGTTGAACCAAAATGGAGTGAAAGTTTTTCATGTGCACATGTTATAAGGCCTGACAGAGTTCAAACTATTCAGGCACAAGAGATTTTACCATTTGTAACTTTAATAAAGAATACTTTTACTGAATTATTTACACAGTCAATACTTTTGGAGTGTTATTTTACGTTTATTAGTCAAATTCTGTACCTGAACACTATTTGGCAAGCCTGAAAACCACAAAACACTGTTTATTTCACTTTTATCTCTGATTTTTCCTATTTGCTAGTAATTTGTTTATTGCATTGTATGCATGATTCACTTCCCTACTCATGCCAATCCTTCTAAATAATGCAATCTTTCCAAATAGCAGTTTTCAATCATCCAGTGAAATCTGTATTTATATGACAATGTCAGATTTTTTCAAGGCAAGGCAAGTTTATTTATATAGCACATTTCATACACAGTGTCAATTCAAAGTGCTTTACATAAACAGGAATAAAAAAAAGACAAGTGTAAGAAAAAAATAAAAACAGATAATAAAAAAACCTGATAAAATATGTTAAAACAGGTTGTAAAAGAATGGAAAAGAAGAGAAAAACATAGTAGTGCGATATGTCGGCTGTAGCACAGTGCTCATTCAGTAAAGGCACAGCTAAACAGATGTGTGTTCAGTCTTGATGTGAATGTGTCTAATGTTGGAGCACATCTGATCATTTCTGGAAGCTGATTCCAGCAGCAGGGGGCGCTGTTAGTAGCTGAAAGCCGATTCACCCTGCTTTGACTGAACTCTTGGAGTTTCTAGTTTATATGATCCTAGAGATCTGAGTGATCTGTTACGTTTGTATTCAGTGAGCATATCTGTAATGTATTGATCTCCTAGACCATTTAGTGATTTATAGACAAGTAGTAATACTTTAAAATCTATTCTGAATGTAACCGGGAGCCAGTGCAAAGACATAAGGACAGGTTTTCAATATGGTGCAGCCCTAGTTTCAACTTATTTTAAATATGAAAATTAAACGAAGGTCCTTTTTGAGTGTGTTTTCTCAGCGCAGGACTGCTGCCCCTGACTCTGTGTAATCCTCAAGAATACATTTTCATCCAAAAATTGATGGTATGGGACCAAGCCCAGAATTACTGCAGGACGAACCACCTCGACCTGGCCACGGTGCAGACGGATGAAGACTGGACCGCTCTGCGGGAAACCGCATCTGAAGTGGGTTATTATGCTCTCACGTGGTTCGGCCTGTACGCCGATGTCAACAACTGGCTCTGGACTCACAGCGGGGAGTCTCTAGAGTTCAAGGCCTGGTTCACCGGTTACCCAGACACCTACTACAAAGATCTAGACTGTGCCGCTCAGTACTTTAATGGACGCTGGTATAATTTCTACTGCACTGACCTAAGATACTTTGTGTGTATGGATGGTGAGAAACAACCCCCACACACACACACACACACACGCGCATACACATGCACACGCTCTTTACTGACACATTAATTCAATTTTTCCATTACGGCTGCCTGATAGGGCTGTCAAAAAAGTCACATTTTAAATATTTGTTGAATTTATAAATGTCAAAAATCTCAAATGTAAATTAGGTGCATTTGCATCAAGTAGTTAGAGTGGCTGCCTGCAGTATTATTAACAGTAAACAAGGCAAGCGTAATGAAGTCACATGGCTCTAATAGGCTTGGGTCGATAGACGATGCCGCATCCATCACTGATGGCTAGAGCCAGACGAAATCTGCGGACAGTTTTTGCTATTTCTGCGCAGAATTGTGTTAAAAATCTGTGGATTTATGTGGAATTATTTTGGGAGTATCACAACTAAAGCCTTAATAAATTAAATAAAAAGTAATACTTTTTAAACTTTTTTATTTAATGTTTAAAATGCAAATCCAATTAGATCCACTTTATTTGGTAAACAAAGCAAGTCTCATATAATATATCTACTAAATACTGAAAATATTACTTTACAAGCTGCATTGTAAATAAATCATATAAATATTTTCATATTAGTCAATAATATTACTGAAATAATTAATAAAAATGAATTAATATAAATGTACACACATTTACTCAAGTAAATAAACAGAATCAATAATGGGCTAAAAATCAGCAGAATTCTGCGCGCGCAGATTCTGTGTGGGCCTAGACATGGCCGATAGACATCATGATGCTGAGCCGGCATCGCAATCCTCTGCCCTGCCCTGTCGCAGCTGCGACCCGCTTGCGGAAAACACACACTCAGGCCCTGTTTACACTAATACGTCTTAGTCTTAAAATGGCATTTTAGAACAAAAATGATCCACATCCACACTGGTGTTTCATCTAGCAATTCTAAACAGCCCTCCATCCACACTATACTACTGAAAACACACATAACCTGACCACACACACACTGTCATGCAGTCTGTAGGTGCTTTGAGCACAAAACCCCAGAGAGCAGTGCACGTCGGACAGTTTATCAAGAATGTAGCGCTGGATTGCGTCTCACTATAGTTGTTAAATGTGATATTTAATTCACCTTGTCTCTATCTACAACGCTTCTGTCTTTTGAATCTATCATGTTACGTGTCACAGCATCAGTACACTGCTTCAATCTTTCACTTTCACGCTTGTACTTAGTCATTTTAGTGTAAACCTCAGATACTGTTGGTTGGTTCCTGTTGGTTGTGCACCTTTTTTACCAACCAAGTTTGTGGACGCCATTATACCGACACAGATCACTCTGCCTATTCATACCAGAGTCCTGCTGAAAAAGTGATTGACGGGTGGTAATTTGTGTGTTACTTATCTTTATTTATTTATGATTTGGTTATGAGTAAAACAAAGACCATGCGGGTCAGGTAGTTGCTACAAATCATTAATTCGTTATGAATTAATTAATTAATTATTCATAAATAATTAATTCACCACCGCCTACGACAACGATGCCATCGTCTATCACGATGTTTCACATTAGACATCATACGACGCCAAATTGGTCGACATCACCCAACCCTAGGCTGCTGTAACATTCGCTTCGTCAAAGAAGAATGAAAAAAGTGCAATGTTTTAAAAGAATTTAAATATTCTTCAAATGTATTACAGTTGGTAACATAGCAACCAATAGTAAACAAGGCAAGCATAATACAGGGTGGGCCATTTATATGGATACACCTTAATAAATTACATAGACAATTGACTTCAGATGATCCCAAAGATAAAGTGTAAGGGGGTCAGATCGGGAGGCCCACCTGTAATGGAGACTCAGACAACGAGGGACCCATTTGCAGCACGTTTATTAGACACAGTCTAATCAGAAACACACAGTAAATACTGATGACTGAACTCACATGAATAACAGGGCTTCCAGATAGGAAAGCGGGCAAAACACAATCTGTGGTCGTTCTAACAGGCATGGATCAGGGGCAGGCAATACAGAATCAAGACAGTCTGGGTTGGCAACAGCAAATCAAACGAGGAGTAGTAGAAACGCTCAGAAATGTCAGCAGGGCAGAACAAGACTTCGCATAGAAGTGAGGGTGAATGCTGCTTATATGTGTGTGTGTGATAAGCGTCAGGTGCAGCATAATCAGCTGACCGGGGAGGATTATGGGGGATGTAGTGTTAGTAATCTGGTGAGGGAGACCTCTGCTGGCCAGTGAGGGGAATGACTGCGACCGAGTCGGTGACACCACCCTATAGAGTCACATGGGTGAAGTGTTGTCGCGATACTGCGTTTCATGACCAATCGGTACTGAAATTTTAAAAACATCCATTTCAAATCAAACCAAATCAAAAATCCACATCAAACTTTTTCATTTCAACATTACACCATTTTGACAGTCCTACTGCATAAATGTACTCTGAGTTGAAACAAACCAGCATTTTTAGAGTGTGGTTTAACCAAAGCGAACTAATTTGTCATCTTTTCTTTCCCAGAAAGTACAAATGCGACACAAAAAATGATTCTGGTACAGACCGCTAAGACCTGGCTAAATGCACAGACATACTGCAGATCGAAGTACACAGACCTGGCAACCATTAGGAACCAATCTGACAACGACCTGATCACCAACCAGCTGAACACCTTTATGTCATCGGTCTGGATTGGGCTGATCAGAATCCCCTGGAAGTGGTCGAATCAGGCCAACTTCACCGCCTCAGCTCAACAAGCGGCTAACAATCTGAACGGAGCCAATGAAAACTGTGCTGCTGTAAACTACTATCGCACAATTGAGGATTTCATTTGCACGACACTTCTCTACTCCTTCTGCAGCACTGGTGAGTCCTGTATTACCTACCATTAGGGCTGGGCAATGCGTTTTTTTTTCACATTTACATTTACAAAAAAAACTATTTACAATTTAAATCAGAGGGGAGCGTCTCATGTGTTAGAGTGAAAACCAATTTTCAATCAAACAAATCGATGTAAACCAGTCGAGTTCAAATTTCGAATCAATTTATCGCCAGCTGTAATGCTAACTTGGTCCCGTGAGGCATGTCTTAGCCAATCACATATCTTCCCTGCATAATGCCATAGAGGCAGCATTAGCCTAGGGTTGTCACGATAGTAGGGATACTCATTTCGGTTAATTTGCCAACCGACAACCAGAGCTCGTTAACCGAATATTAACCGTTAACTTGTCAGATTAATATTAAATTATTTTTTAATAAAAATAAGTAATTGACGTGTCTATTTTGTGTGACACATTAAATATCACATTTTAAAAAACGGACTTATTTTAACGTGAGAACAGCAGCATACAGACATAACAGAGCATCTTCACGCAGCTGCAGTGTTTCAATAGCATAGAAAAAAGAATAAACTAAATACAAATAATAAAATAAATAGTCCTGCTCTAGATGTTTCATTTAAATGATATATTTAGATTAAAAAACAAAAACAGTGACTAAAACCTTTTTAAGAACCTTTTTTTTTCTTCGGTCAAATAAAAATATCAGGCTACCTCAAAATCAATCGCTCCAACGAAAATGTGGATTTATTTAACACTCCCGTTATTATTATATCACAAACATCTGTCAACATTTTTAATAGAAGTCATTAGTTTAAAGATTATATCTTATGATTATGCGCTGTGTGTGAAGTGAACCTTAAGGCTTATATGTTGACTATAGGCTACTACAACATATTACAATTTCGTTGTCTACATATGATATTGCATTAATTTACATAAAATTTACATAAGCTACAAAATGAAAGACTCAGTTTGGTGCAGAGTTGTCATCATGCAAAAATCAAGAAAATATTTGGATTTGTTTGATTCGTAGATTAGGCTATATAGGCTATTTTTAAAATGTATATTATATAAGAGATATTAATAACTGCAATTTTCTAAATGGAAAAAATGTTGGTTTGTTAGTTGTACACTAAATTATCAAAATAATAGCCTATTTGTTGAGTTTATGTCACAGATCCAGGACAGAGGCGATCAGCGTCAGCGCTGGTTTGGCAACTCGTCTGTGTCAAACTGCATGGTTTAAGCTACATTCATTCCTCCATTGCGGGGCGCCACACAAAAATTCATCCCGCCACGGCTACATTACAGCTTCTCATTCAAAATATTCAGTCGTTGTTGTTTTTCATAGCGTGTTATAATCGCACCAAAACTAATTAAAAGGTAAGTGAAGTATAACAGGTTGAACTTTTCTGTAACTGTAGCAGTGCTGTGCGTCATTTGTTTAACCCTTTAAGGTGACATGCTGACTGACTGACAGGTGCGTGATGCATGAGGCCAGGAAACATGACGTAGCTATCAGTTAAGATGAACACAGTTTCCATAATTATACTCTATAGATAAAGGTCTATGGCTCTGCATACAATGACTTTATCTTGCTGGAGTTTATAGCCGTTTCAATTTACTTAAGGATGCATTAATGCCGCTCTGTAGGTCTATTGGAGACATTCAGAAATACTCCTAGCAAATCTGATAAATGTTGGAGACATACTTGTTACATATTACTGTAATTATCCTAAAAACTGAATAAATATAGATTTACACACATTTACTCAAGTAAATAAACAGAATTAATGATGGGCTAAAAATCTGCGGAAAATCTGCAGACAATCTGCTGAATTCTGCGCACACAGATTCCGTGTGGGCCTAGTAATAGGTGTAATTCCTGCACGCCGCCAGCCAAACACTAAACATACAGTAGTGACTTTAGGACTAAGAGCGTGAGACAGTGAGACCAGCTATCCTTGCATGCATGAAATATTGCACATTATGACAAGTTCTGCTGCTACACAACTGAAAACCTGCTTGATATAATACAGTTTTTAGTTCAGAGTTGTAGTATAATAAAGTACTATAAAGTTTTCTAACTGGTGAATGATATGATCTAGTGGGTCTCTGTCATCTTAAGGTGAGCGCTTGTGTTTCAGGGGGCGTGGCTTAGGATGGCAGGGGAGGGATTGTATTTGAAAGATATTATGCAAATCAGTTAGCATTTAGGCAGATCACCTACTGCACCTTTAAGCAAGTTTCTTAAATATCTGTAAACATATTATGGAATATAGTTACGATATATAGCACCTCTAATCTATATTTATAAATCATTAGAAATAATAATAATAATAATAAATAATAAATAATAATTATGTGTTTTATCTAATTAATCTACTTGTGACCATTAACCACTCTCTGTGAATATGTAAATGTGTTGATTTATAATAAAATAATCAAATGTTAATGTGTTTTATTGTTAATATATTGTAGTCAACGTTTAAAGTGAATCAAAAATATTATAATATAATATAATATAATATAATATAATATAATATAATATAATATAATATAATATAATATAATATAATATAATATTATATTATATTATAAACTAATAAAGCATTCAATAAGAAATATTAGAATAATTAATAATTATTGAAATTGTATTTTACTATTATAATATTGAAATTGTTTAAGAAAATTGTTGTTTTAATTGTGGATAGTTTTATTTCTATGTCCTCCAGTCAAGAGAAATCAGCAGGTGATCCGCGTGAAGGTGAAATCTGGTGCAAATGCAGATGATGCTACACTTTCAGGACCTGTCCTGGACGAGGTGAATTTTATAATACTTATTTTTGATTCCTATTAATAACTGTAGAATGTATTTCAACGTAACACTGCATCTGAGCTCATTAAAAAGGTGTTTGTGTGCTTTAGATTCAGCAGATGCTGGCCGGTCAGGAAATCACACTGACATGGAGACAACAACCAGAAGGACAAATCTTCGAGAAGAATAACACTAAAACTGTAGTCCAAAGTAACACAGATCCTCCTGTTTGCGAAGTGTAAAATTAATGCTTATTTTTATCTGTAGTTAAAGACTTAACTATTAAATTAGATATACAGTAAACAAAGTAATACATTTACAGTAGGACTGCACAATTTATTGCTAAATTATTGTTGCCGTAATAATAGTATAAAGCAATATACATATTGCAGACGTGTAATAAATTACTTTTATTTTATGCATTGGCTCGTTATCTAAATTTGACCAATCAGATGGGGCCTTACTATCTTTAGCCCCGCCTCCTTAGTAGTGGCTGTTTTGCTATTGGCTGGAGCGGCTCAAAGGTGAACCCAGAGCTGAAAATATACATTAATGGGAATAAAACAACAGCCAATCAGAGCCAGAATATCTGTCGAGGTTTTCACTCATTCATAGCGTTTTAAAGACTTAATGTTTGCACCAGTTTGTTAGTATGAATAAGAATGAATTCAATCTGAAAAAAATCTTTTACCTTTTTATTTTAATATCATTACATTGATAACTGCTAATAAAAATGTCAGTTTTCTAGAGAAATGTTATATTGCAAGAACTATCGTTATAGTAATAACCATCAACATTGCATATCGCATATTTTTTCCAGCATCGTGCAGCACTACTTTACATATATGCATTTAGCGTCTTTTTTTTTTTGCACATGCACTTAACTAGGGCTGCGCAATATATGGTTTGAGGATCGATAGCGCCATGTGTGTATATAGTCACATCGCAAGATTAGATCATTTATTAAAGATTAAAAGATAAAGATATTATTAAATATTATTATTTTTTAAGTTGTTTATACAATTATGACCATGTAATGTTATGTTTGATTGTTCAATTTCTCTACCTGAATACTGCCAGACTCTCCAGAAAACCATAAAGCACTGTTTATTTAACCTTTATTTCTGCTTTGTTGTATTTATATACACTTGTAATTTATTATGATTTATGCAAACACACTCTGCATAGAAAAAGATTTGACCATCCCAATCAAATCTAAATGAAGAAAATGTTTCTCAATTAAGCTATATAGTTCATCTGCTGAAATTATATTTGTATTGCAATATATATTGCAGAAAACAAAATATTGCAATGTCAGATTTTTTCAATATCATGTAGCCCTACACTTAACTGTACAATAGAAACTCAAAGACAGTAATTTATATGTGGAAAATAACATCCTAATAGGGAAATAGAGAAAATATATATATATATAGATAGGTAAGCACCTACAGATACATTTAAAACAAACAAAAATGTAATTAAAAAAAAAAAAAAAAAGTGTATTGGTACAGTGATATTTTGTCTGAAAGTAATTGTTCTGTCACATTTCCACCAATCATGATGTGCAGAGGAATACAGCTGGTTATCCTACAGAATACAGTGCTAAGCATATATAAGTACACCCCTCACAAATCTATCCTCTATATTCATATTTTTAATAGGAAGCTCTACCATGGTTTCTGCTACATTCATTCTTCCATGGAGGGGCGCCACACCAAAATTCACCCGCCACTGCTACATTACTACTCATTCAAAACATTCAGTCGTTGTTTTTTTTTAATAGCGGGATATAATCTCACCAAAACATGTTACAAGGTAAGTGAATTATAATAGCGCAAACTTTTCTGTAATAGTAATAGTGTGTACTAAATCACACTTCAGCAGCTTTTATTTGAGGGCGAACAAGAAAATCTGCACTTGAGCAGAGTATATGTGAGGGCATGCAAGAAGTTTTATGCATGAACAGAGAAAAATGGCGCACAAGCAAAGAGACTCACATTACATGAATGCGATCTCGACTTGTAATACTGCGCTCACGACATTTGTCATTGAAATAATGCCACAGGTTGTTGGTGGATCTATGTAAAAGGACCAACAAAGTCTGCCACCACAGCTGGAAAAATCCCAGAGGAAACACTGTCTACAATATTATATTTGTGCATATACATTAGATCACTCAGTACTGAAGCCAAATCTGGAGCAAATCTAACTAAATAACTTATGATAACGGTTCAGAAACTAGTACAGCCAAATTTATACGTTATAGAAAAATATTAAATACAAATTTTAAAAAGAGGAAAAATCAAGAGAAGCAAAAAAATTGACACATTTTGCTGAAATTTTGTAGGTTGTAATTTTTTTTTTGCAATTTTTACAGGGTTCAACGCTAAGGATTTTTTCTACTGGCCCGATCGGGCCAGTGGTTCAGATTTTTACTTTCCCTGCAAAAATTTTCACTGGCCCCACCAAAAAAAAGACGTTAATAGCTATTTCTTAGCCACATACTGTATTTTAAATAATGTGTCAAAAAGCCAAACATAATTGTAATACCTAACCTTTTTATTCAGCATAACTTTATTTTATACAACTGACAATAAAAAAAATTCAATTGTGATGTAACTTAATTTCATAGTGTGTGTATGTATGTGTGTGTGTGTGTGTGTGTGTGTGTGTGTGTATATATATATATATATATATATATATATATATATATATATATATATAACCAAAGGTTTGGGGTCAGTTTTATTTATTTTTTTTTTCATGTTTTTTTAAGGAAAATTATTCAGTTCATTAAGGCGATATTTATTAAATGTAAAAAAAAAAATTGTTAAATATTTATAAAAATAAATAAATAACTGCTTTCTTATTGTAAGTAGTTTCAAATAAAATTATTACTTTAGTCGTTATTGCTTTTATTACTATTACCATTAATAACAATAATAATAATAATAATAATAATAACAATTAATATTGGAGTGATTTCTGAAGGAACATGTGACTGAAGACTGGAGTCCTGAAGCTGAAAATTCATCATTAAATCACTGGAATAAATTATTAAATTAAATGATAAACTACTTTTAAACAGTGCTTTTAAAGTGCAATAACATTTCACAATTTTACAATGTGTGCTGTATTTATGATGAAGTAAATGCAGTCTTGGTGAGCAGGAGAAGCTTATTGTAAAACATTTAACAATCATCCTGACCCCAAACTTTTGACCAGTTGTGTATATAATATTTTATAAGCGAAAATGTGCACTGTAATTTTGACACTTGCATTGAAATATAAATTAAAGAGGTCAGACTTTCTCATACAGAGCCTCATTTCAGTTGTCAAGTTTTGTAAAAATCTCTCTATTGAATTAATCTATTAAAGAAACGTTGGCTAGAATTCTGCACTATAGGCTTAAATTATAGAGAGAAATAACAGATGAACCGAGATTGCATCCGATCTTGAAGCAGATCAGTGTTGATCTTTCTTTCTTTCAAGCTGTCAGTGCAGAAATGAACTAAACAACAGGCCTAATACAACATATTATAAGATTAAAATATGGAAAAATTATCAGCTGGTAACTTCGGTCAATTTTCCTAACGCATAATCAGCTCTCTGTAATATTTCAGCATGCTTTCACTTTCGTATTAGACATGAAGCGCACATTTGCCGGTAGGAATGACATCTCGCCCTGCTCATCATTCTCTTTACATATAGCTGTATATATGACTATTACACAATCATAATACACTGTGATATAGCCTGGGTCGTTAGTTTGTTGGATTGTTTTGTTTTCTAACTACAATCGATCCGCTCAATCGAGCAGAGACTACCTCATTCAGGCGATCTTGGACCGATTATCGAAAATTTGGCGCGGATCCGAGCGCTGGATCACATATGCCAAACAAACCGAGCTAACGGGGGAAAGGAAACAGATTACTAAACAAATGTCTATGTGTGAAAGCACGCTAAGATTGTATTTGCACGCAATTGACAGACAGTCGCAGCCAAAGTAAACTTTTGTGACAAGGCAGCACTGGCCCGAATTGAATGGTTACCACAGAATGGTAACTGGTCCGAGTTTCTCGCACACTGGCCCCGGGCCATCGGGCAGTCCTTATTGTCGAGCCCTGATTTAGCTTGAATTTAATTGTATTTTCTTTCCAATTCTGAATATGTTTGGTGACTAAAATATAATTTTAATAAATATATCTGTTTAATAAATCAGTTTTGTTTAAATGCACCAAAGACACATTGCCTATATTGAAAGTGGTGTTAGAGAGGCCAGCAGAGGGCGCTCAACCTGTGGTCTGTGTGAGTCCTGATGCCCCAGTAAAAGTGAAGGGGACAATACTGCCAGTGAGCGCCGTCTTCCGGATGAGACGGTGAACCGAGGTCCTGACTCTCTGTGCTCATTAAAGATCTCATGGCACTTGTGGTAAAGAGTAGGGGTGTAACCCCGGTGTCCTGACCAAAGTCCCTCCATTAGCCCTTACTCATCATGGCCTCCCAATCATCCCGTATCCACCAAATTGGCTCTATCACTGTCTCTCCACTCCACCAATAGCTGGTGTGTGGTGAAACACTGGTGCTGTTGTCCTGGGGCTGCCGTCACATTATCCAAGTGAAGCTGCACACTGGTGGTGCTGTGGAGAGACCCCCCCTTATGATTGTGAATTGCTTTGAGTGTATGGCCATACATGATATATGCGCTATATAAATACACATTACATTACATTCACTGAGAAATGGAGAAAAATATTAATTTTTAAAATGGGCTGTACTCCATTATGCTGAGCACTGTATACACACACACACACGCGCATGTACACACACTTACACAGTTAAAGTTGTGCGTATATGGATTACTAGAAAATGTATGCATTTAGTTGACTGACGTGTGTCTACACAAATATAAATAATTTTACTGTTGCATTTGTTTACATCTCAAATAAACAAGTCCTCTGTTAAGATAAAAGTAAATCAAACAGATTTTTTCCCCTCAGAATTGGTATGGTATTGCAAAAGTATTGCACATGTTCTAACCCTGTTATAGTTTCTTTCTTCTGCTGAATATAAAATGCAATATAATGAAGAATGTTGGAAATGGGTAGTCATTGACATCTATGGTCATTTCTCTTACTATGGAAGTCAATATTACAGAGCCCCTCACATTTTTCAAAATATCTTCTCTTTGTGTTAACTAAAGGTGAGTAGATAGATGAAGAGTACATTTAACCTTTTGGGTCAACTAGCCATTGCCTTCATGGATTTGTTCATGTTTTTAAAAAAGGGGAAACACATCAGATTGGAACTGCATGATAGGAAATACTCTATAATTGAAGCAATACAAACTACACACATAATGAGTGAATATTTAGCAGCAAACAAACTCAAAATACTGTGACAATCAGGAACACTTTTCTCTTACAACACCAACATGAAAATAATATAGTAATGTATAGTAAATACTATAGCATTTTTGAACCATACAATAGTATAGTGCTTGATTTAATCTGTTGTGGTGAATCTATAGTAGCTCTGATAAAACAGCTATAGCAGTATAAACAATTAGCTGTATTTTCTACAACTATACTACAATACGCCATCATTTACTGTAGTGAAACTAAAGTATTCTATGCATTACAGTTTATCAGTTCACTACAGTTAGTTGCTAAAATGCTCGACAGAGTTCATTGATTCAATCATTTTCCTTCAGCTTAGTCCCTTTATTCGCCACAGGGGAATAAACCCACGCCAACACAGGGAAAACATGCAAACTCCACACAGAAACTGACCCAGCTGGGACTCAAACCAGAGTTGTAAATACTACAATACAGTATTATTCGTTACTGAATTACAAAAGTACATGTTTCATGTGATTAACGTTAACTGTCCTTCCTTCAACGGATGAGAATAAGCTTAGGCACATTCAGTCTCTCTACATTTATTATGTAGCAAATATTTATGGGTTTGATTAATTTAACTTCAAAATAACCCTTAAATTACCGTAAACAATCTACAAAAACCAACACTTTGCACAGAAAACCGCTGGAAACTCACTCAGTATCCGTCGAGTTTAAATCCTCATCAGTGATTTACCTCAGGTCGCCCGTGTTTGATGTCCACATTATGCTCCTACAGGATTACTCACGCAAAGACATGTAAATCGCAAAAGTAAATACATAAAACAAATAAATAAATAAATAAATAAATAAATAACGCGTAAAAAAAGTTAATTCAGCTTCCACAAACATTTCCGAGTCCACCGATCGATCAACTTCTCCATTCTGTTGTGTCGAGTGTCGAATATGCTCGGCTATAAGTGGGTGGAGCGATTCAATCACAGCGCTGAATCTGATTGGTGCTTCCGCATCGCTTTATTGTCATTAATCTGATTGGTTACAGCATTTCTTATTAGGTAAATGAATATTTATTTTTTATTTGTTTACTTTATTGTGCTCTCATTTTGAAAAGCTTGCTTTTCACCACTCATTTTAGTCTCCAATAAAAAAACATACTGTAGTAATTTACAGCAAAATACTACAGTATTTTTGAACAATACTATAGTACAGTGCATTATGTTGTAAATATTCCAGTATTTATAACAATCTGTTAACAGATGCTCCAGAATAATGTAGTATTAACTATTAGTAAGGTGGAAACTGTAGCATACTTTGGTTTTACTACAGTAAACTGTGGAGTATTGCAGTATAATATACCCTGTAGTTGTAGAAAACTGCATTGGATCATTTGTTTAAATTATAGTTTATTTCCACCGCAACTATAGAATGGCTACAAATAATCTGCTTCAAAAACACCACAGTGTTTATAATTAAATAATGTAGTAAAGTGCATTATAGTATTTAAAGCTCTTTGTTAATCAATGCTGCAGCATACTGTAGTATTAACTATAGTGATCTGATCAACTGTAATAAATGCTGTACTGCAGTATTGATGCATTTGTTTATATTATAATAATTGTATTGCCATCGCAACTATAGAATAATCACAAATGATACCATATTATGGTTCAAAATAACTACAGTATTTACTATAAAATACTGTAGTAAAGTGTATTATAGTGAGTTATTGTATTTTAAACTATTTGTTAATCAATGCTGCAGCATTTGATAGTGTAGTAAGTGAGTTGATAAACTGTACTGTAGTATACTTCGATTTTACTACAGTAAACCGTGGTGTATTGTAGTATAATATACTATAGTTAAAGAAAACTAAAGTATTGGCTCATTTGTTTATATTACTACAGATTTTTTATTCCATCATAACTATAGAATGACTACAAATACTATAATCTAGTTAAAAAACACTACAGTATTTATTATTAAATACTATAGTAAAGTGTATTATGCTGCATTATAGTATTTTAAACTCTCTGTTAGTCAGTGCTGCAGCATACTGTAGTATTAACTATTAGTAAGGAGAAAACTGTAGCATACTTTGGTTTTACTACAGTAAACTGTGGTGTATTGTAGTATAATATACCCTATAGTTGAAGAAAACACAGTACAGTATTGGATCATTTCTTTATATTACTATTGATTTTTTTAACTTTGCAACTATAGAATGGCTTCAAATAATACTATATTCTGCTTCAAAAACACTACAGTATTTACTATAAAATACTATAGTAATGTGTATTATACTGCATTTGCAGCATACGGTAGTGGTAACTATAGTGAACTGATCAACTGTAATTAATACTGTAGTATACTTTAGTTTTTACTACAGTAATCTGTGATGTATTGCAGTATAATTTACTCTATAATTGAAGAAAACTACAGTATAAGCTTGTTTGTTATTACTATACATTTTTTACCATCACAACTATAGACTACACATAATACTAATTTAGTTCAAAATGACTACAGTATTTACTATAAAATACTACAGTAAATTATATTATACTGCATTATAGTATTTCAAACTCTTTCATACTGTAGTATTTACTATTAGTAAGGTGAAAACTGTAGCATACTTTGGTTTACTACAGTAAACTGTGATGTATTGTAGTATAATATACCCTATAGTTGTAGAAAACTACAGTATTGGCTCATTTGTTTATATTACTCAGATTTGAATACTATAGAATGGCTATAGTTCAAAAATACTACAGTATTTATTATTAAATACTATAGTAAACTGTATTCTGTATTATACTGCATTACAGAATTTAAAACTCTTTGTTACTCAATGCTGCAGCATACTGTAGTATTAACTAGTGAACTGATCAACTGTAATAAATACTGTAGTACACTTTAGGTTTTACTATAGAAAACTGTGATGTACTGTAGTATAATATACTCTAGTTGAAGAAAACTTACTATCTTAACTATAGAATGGCTACAAATACTATAATCTAGTTCAAAAACAGCACAGTTTGTATAATTAAATACTATAGTAAAGTGTATTATACTGCATTATAGTATTTAAAACTCTTTGTTAATCAATGCTGCAGCATACTGTACACTCTCAGAAATAAAGGTACATGAGCTGTCACTGGGGTATTACCTTTTCAAAAGGTACACATTTGTACTTGAAGGTACCTCAGAGGTACCCACACATTTTAAGAGGAACATTTTTGTACGTTTTAGGTACCAATATGTACCCTTGAGGTATTAATATGGACCTTTTAGGTAAATTTGTACCTTTTGAAAAGGTACCACCACAGTGACAGCTTGCGTACCTTTATTTCTGAGAGTGTAGTATTTACTATTAGTAAGATGAAAACTGCAGCATACTTTGGTTTACTACAGTAAACTGTGATGTATTGAATATAATATACCCTATAGTTGTAGATAACCACAGTATTGGCTCATTTGTTTATACTACTACAGATTTTTTTTACCATCGCACCTATAGAATGGCTACAAACACTACAGTATAATCTAGTTCAAGAATACTACAGTATTTATTTATTATTAAATACTATAGTAAACTGTATTCTGTATTATACTGCATTATAGTATTTAAAACTCTTTGTTAATCAATGCTGAAGCATACTGTTAACAATAGTGAACTGATCAACTGTACAGTAATAAATATTGTAGTATACTTTAGTTTTTACTACAGTAAACTGTGGCATATTGCAGTATAATACACCCTAAAGTATCATACAGTGTCCTTGTGAAAAGTTCATGGTTTGAGATTTATTAATTGCCTTTTTCATGTCAGTTTTCAGCATTATTATCAGAGACCACTACAGAAATAACATTAAGCTTTCAGTGTCAGCAGTGTTGTTGGACGGAAATGATGTGAGATCATACACATGCTGTTGGAGCCGTTTGTGATATTTATATAATCTTATACTTTATTTGTTTATTTGTTGTATGATTATTGAGTAATTAAGATTAATAATATTATGCTGTATTATTCTGTGTCACGGATAGAGTGGTTTGGTGATATGGATCATAGATATTTACATTAGATGTCTCCTGCCCTGTTGTTGTCTATTGGAAGGAATGCGTCAATAGAGCCGCCATTTTAGTACAGGGTAGCGCTCCTTTGAAATGAATGCAGGACCAAGCTGCAGTGGAGGACTGTGGCCATCCAGAGCCAGAGATATACACATATATCTATGATCGGGAGTTTTCTCTGCAAATATATATATTTTATTATTACGAAAATTATAATTTGACATCACTTTTCTATATTGATGGATCAGTGACCGCACGGGCATTCCTGACAAAGAGTGAGTGTTTGTGTGCATGTAAATGTATTATCCTCCCTCCTGTTAGATTTGATTTAATCCTGAAACACACCTCCTCTCCTGCTTTCACTCCTCATTCTAACAGAGGGAGTGATTAGTTTGAGAATGAATCTCCGTTATGAATGACTCGTTCACTAGCTGACAATAATACAAGTTTCTGACACCACAGCGTCTCGTTGTCATATTTCATAACATTGTTTGCTGATTTTATTCAACAAAACTAGCATAAGCCCAGTATTTAGTGTGAGTTGGTGCTTCTTTGCCTTATGGTCAGTGCAGTAAGTGTCTATATTATCATCAATAACGTGACTTGTTGAACACAAAAGTTCATAAAAACTAAATCTTCCCTATGAAATGTTCTGCCTTTGGGCTTTGTTTTCTTTATTTGCTCGTTACTACACCCGTACACAGCGATAAAGTCCAGCATCTTCACGTTGGAGCACTGTTTTGACTAGTGTGGTTGAATGACATTTGTGCTGGAAGCACTGTACCAATGTGGCAGCGCTATTGACGCATGCTCAGGGCCCATATGCGATATCTAGTATAAATCTATGGATATGGATTAGCTTCACCTACATTTCACGTCAGTTCACCTGCTTACGTTAGGGCACACAGGTGATGGGTGATCAGCTGGCAGGAGTAGCAGGGT
Source organism: Danio tinwini (assembly GCA_903798205.1). NCBI lineage: Eukaryota > Metazoa > Chordata > Actinopteri > Cypriniformes > Danionidae > Danio > Danio tinwini. The sequence goes on along the minus strand of CAIGQZ010032222.1, from coordinate 12,933,649 downwards.
TTTTTGACCGTGTTTTGTTTGTGGCACTTATAAGACAAATAGATTAATTTTGAGATGTAAATGCTTGGATGCATCGTAAAACATCACTGCTCCTGTCAAAAACGGCTCCATAGTCACCAAATGATGTCGGAGACCATTATACATGCTTTATTACGGTAAACGGAGTAAAAACACTGCTGTCTGAGCAGTGGGGAGTTCGGGCAGGACTCAGAAGTAAAGGCTGTGCTCCAAATCCTAGTGTGCATCCCTGCTGCTCTGCTGACTAGAAAACACACCGATGCTCCCTTAATATGCGGCAATATGCTGATATTTGCTGATATATTTTCATTCATGTCCTATTAACTCTCGATGATTAAAGTCCAGCATCCCCTGCACATGTTCACAAACAGTTATCATTTCTTTTAGCATCATATCATCATCAGATATTTTCAATCCCTTTCAAATAAAAGATGTCCTCCATTAAACCCCTGATCTAGGCACGGTGGCTCAGTGGTTAGCACTGTGGCCTCACAGCAAGAAGGTCACTGGTTCAAGTGGGTCAGTTAGTGTTTCTGTGTGGAGTTTGCATGTTCTCCCCGTGTTGGCGTGGGTGCTCCCCACAGTCCAAACACATGCACTATAGGGGAATTGATGAACTAAACTGACTGTAGTGAATGAGTGTGTATGGGTGTTTCCCAGTACTGGGTTGCAGGTGGAAGGGCATCCGCTGTGTAAATTATATGCTGGAATAGTTGGCGATTCATTCCGCTGTGGCAACCCCTGATGAATAAAGGGACTAAGCTGACATGAAAATGAATGAATGAATGAATTATAGAAAATTTATAAAATTAAATATTAAAATAATAAGAACTTTAATAGTATATCAGTGTTACTAAAAAAAGCTGTGTGTGTGTGTGTGTGTGTGTGTGTGTGTGTGTGTGTGTGTGTGTCTGTGTGGAGGTGTGATGGGCAGCATATGGTCTCTTCATGTTCCAGATGGAGTGTTTTCTCTGTCCCGGTCATTGGTCACTGATCTCTCTTACTGTCTCTCTCTCTCACACACACACACACACACACACACTCTATAGCATCACCCCAATGATCAGGCAAGTGTTTTGTTTTTTTTTGGGGGGGGGGGGGGGGGGGGGGGTTGAGGTCATCAAATTGCAGTGACATCAATGACATCTTTGATCGAGCTCTGTGCTTTAATAGCCATGTTAAGTCTGTTGTTCGTACATGTGTTTTTCATCTGATGAAGAGATGCTTGTCTATGCCTTCATTTCTTCACGTTTGGATTATTGTAATGTTCTGTTCACGTGTCTGAACAAATCTTCCATAAATCGATTGCAAGTTGTGCAGAATGCAGCGGCGAGGCTTTTAACCAGCACCAGTAGGAGGTCACACATTACTACTGTGCTTAAAGCACTTCACTGGCTTCCTATTAATTTCAGAGTAAATTTATTTATTTTTGACAAACTTTATTGTGTTTTTAATAAACATGGTTATCAACAATGGTAATAGAAGAATTTCTCAACACTGACTTGGTTCAATGTGTATAGCATGGTTGATAACAATATGAAACAAAAATAAAAAAAATAAGGTATGGAATGGTAAACCTCATTCCTCTGACCTCTAAAGGTGCTCTAACGACAGACGCCAGAGGCCAGGGTCTTTAGCCTCCTTGTTAGAGCAACCGACTACCATGCGGAAGTTGCCGGTTCGATACCAGCTCGGAGCGGGTTGGGTGGCGTAGGACCGGCGGGGTTACACATACAGAAACCTGTAAAGAAATATAAAAGAAAAAGGAAAAAAACTATATACATAATGTCAGAGAAGTACATAAATGAAAAAAAAGTGTCTACTAAAATTATTGTAAAACAAATCAAACAGAAAGTTTGTTGTCAACTATATTGAGACATCTTAATGGTTTGCAAAATACAACGACAGTGTAAAATACAACGACTGTGTAAAATATAGACAGTGTAAAATACAGACAGTGCAAAATACAGACAGTGCAAAATACAGACAGTGTAAAATACAGACAGTG
>CAIGQZ010032222.1:12881637-12896637 GCA_903798205.1 Danio tinwini | reverse complement strand
CTTTGTTTAGCCATCTCCCCTCCTCCTAAGAAAACACTATAGACAGGACATCTTTGTCTCAAATCAGACTTGTGATAAAACTAGCAGACTGCAGACCTCCAGTAGGCTCCTGCAGACACATGGACTTCTTGAAGATGCTGTATGACTGCAGATTAACCAACACGTCTCAATAAAGGAATTCTGCTTGTTTCAAGTCTCCTGGACTGGGTTTTCTCTATCCATCATTTATTTTTTCACAACAACTCCATGAGGCTTCCAGTAGGTCTTCTGCAGTATTTGTGATGATTGGGATGCAGATCAACAGATGACTCATCAGAGAAATCCACCTACTGACACTTGATGATCAACTAGAAGTCGAGTTATTATTTGTTGCTCTTATAACTGGGGTCGACCACAAGACTTTTGTCAGGTAGTGTATACATATATATATATACATATACACACACACTTTATGGCTGTATGTAAGTTTTTTTCTTTTTTAAGAAAACCGATATCAATAAAATGTTTCTTTTCCAAAAAAAGTTCATGCACACTGTAAGATCTACAAGTAAGCTCTGTGAATAGTGTCTGCTGTAAACAGCACTGACCTGGATTGGATGTCTGACGCTGCAGAAACAGAAACACACAACAGAGCGAGAGTTAGACACGCAGAAACATCATATGAATATCTTTGTATGTTTATTTGTTATTTTCAGACCTGAGTTTTCCTGATATCGCCCACAGGTGGAGCTGCACGAGGACTGCACTCTGTCAACAACAAATGCATTCAGCAAACTCAGAAATACTGTATATACACGATATATAAATACTAATAAACAGAAGCACGCTTACTCTGCAGTTTCCTTTAATATTATTTTAGACAAAATAGAGTTTGCATTACACGAATATACAGCAGCAACTTTCCCTTTTCATAAATACATAGTCGCCTTTACATTTACATTGATGCTATAATAGACTATTTATTTTTAAATAACTTACAATGTAGGAGCAAAAGCAATCGGTTGCAAATTCATCATTATCTATTGACATACACAATGCATTTCAGTTTACCTTTCTGTACAGTCTTCGTGTAAGCGGCAGCTGTTTCCTACAAGATCAAAACATATGAATGATTTAACACCTGTCAGATCAGCAGATTAAAGCAAATCATTTATAAGATACAATCATATAAAATAAATCATATGAGAAATATCTATTATAAACACATTCATTCATTCATTTTCTTTTTGGCTTAGTCCCTTTATTAATCTGGGGTCGCCACAGCGGAATGAACCGCCAACTTGTCCAGCATATGTTTTACGCAGCAGATGCCCTTTCAGCTGCAACCCATAACTGGGAAACATCCACACTCATTTACACACACACTCATACACTATGGTCAATTGTAGCATACCCAATTCACCTGTACCCCATGTCTTTGGACTGTAAGGCAAACCAGAGCACCCGGAGAAACCCACGTCAACATGGGCAGAACGTGCAAACTCCACACAGAAACGCCAACTGATCCAGCCGAGGCTCGAACCAGCGATCTTCTTGCTGTGAGGCAAACGTGCTACCCATTGCACCACCCAACACATTCATATAAAATACTAGATATTAAAGTTTGAGGACAAACTTTATAGTGGCTTGAAAAAGCCTGTTAGAAGTATATTATTATATATTATAATATTAGCATGATTCTAGCATGAATTAGCATAGAACTAGCATTATTCTAGCATGAATTAGCATGATTCTAGCATGAATTAGCATGAGTCTAGCATGAATTAGCATGAGTCTAGCATGAATTAACATGATATTAACATGAATTAACATGGTTCTAGCACAAATTAGCATGTTGTTAGCATGTTTCTAGCATGAATCTGCTTGTTTCTATCATGAATTACCATATTATTGGCATTAATTAGCATGTGCTAGCATGTCATTAGCATGTTTCTAGCAAGATTAGCATGTCAGTAGCATGTTAAAACTATTAGCATGTGTTAGAACAGCTAGTCACAATCTATGGAACAGTTGCTAGGGTGCTGAAATTGGTTGCTAGGGAGTGTCTAGTAAGTTTAAAGCTCATCAGTGATTGGCTGCTGGCTAGACTGAGTTGAATGAGGCCAGACTCTAGTCTGTAGGACAGTCTGATGCAGAGTTATGAGCTCACAAAGGTTGATCCAATGTTAAGTCAATGACAGTCTTTTACAATGGAAGTCTATGGGACAGTTGCTAGGGTGCTGTAAGTGGTTGCTAGGGAGTAGCTAGTACGTTAAAAACTCATCAGTTATTGGCTGCTGGCTAGACTGAGTTAAATGGACCCAGTTAGAAGTATGTAGGACAGTCTGATACAGAGTTATGAGTTTACAAAGTTTGACCCAATGTTAAGTCAATGGGACTTTTGGGAAATTTCTGGGTCGTTTTTCGAAAAACCAAAAGTCGGATCAGTCAGAAAAGATATAGCAACCCGAGTCAGACCAGTTTGAAGGTTTGACGAAAGTTTGAAGTATGTAGCTTGAAAGGCTTAGGAGGAGATACCCTTTAAAATTAGTCTCAGAAGATGGAAGAAGAAGAAAAAGAAGAAGACGAAAGAATAATAATAAGTTTATGTAGAATATCAGAATGGTGGCTTTCTCAAGCCACCATTAATATAATCATGCAGGTCTACAAACCATTCAATGGATTTACTGCATCTTAAGCCTAGTTCACACTACAGGATTTTAAACATCGGCAGATCGCTGTGCAGTTTACACTACATGACTTGATTTAGTGTCTTTTAATCACTGTGGTGTTCACAATACGCGACACTACGTAAATGATCCACAAGAAGGGGGTCACACACTACATGATCTGACAACAACTGAATTCCCAACAGCTCCGTCAAGCTACCAAACCACAGCCAATGAAATGTTGAGGGAGGAGTCGTCAGAAAAAGCTGAACACTATTGGCTGCTTGTGTGCTGATTACATCACTGGCAGCGTTTCAAGCTTTCAAGGGAGCATTTGAAAACATCATCAGTCAGCTGATGCATCAAGTGGAGAGATACACAGAGAGTTTTTAATTTTTGTAAATTTATAACTCTTTGAAATAAAACTAACATATCTATAACACCCTGAAGTTTTCTAAATATCTGTGTATTTCTTTCTAACATTGTTATTTTTTTAAATTACAAAACAGTAAAGAGCTGAGCATGTCTACCTTTAATTACCATATTTGTCAAAACGACTGCATGCATGTCTGCTTCCTTTTACTGTGACTTTGTATATGCATGTATTTCTTTACCAGCAACTTCCTGCTAAAATAAACAAAACTTTTGATAGCAAAAACATAAATTTACCTCAGATATATATTTCAAAACGGTGACGCAGTGGCGCAGTATGTAGTGCTGTCGCCTCACAGCAAGAACGTCGCTGGGTCGCAGGTTCGAACCTCGGCTGGGTCAGTTGGCAGTCAGTGTGGAGTTTGCATGTTCTCCCTGCGTTCGCGTGGGTTTCCTCCAGGTGCTCCGGTTTCCCCCACAGTCCAAAGACATGCGGTACAGGTAAACTGGGTAAGCTAAATTGTCCGTAGTGTATGAGTGTGGATGAGTGGATGTTTCCCAGAGATGGGTTGCGGCTGGAAGGGCATCCGCTGTGTAAAATCGTGCTGGATAAGTTGGCGGTTCATTCCGCTGTGGCGACCCCGGATTAATAAAGGGATTAAGCCGACAAGAAAATAAATGAATGAATGAATATATTTCAAGCATATTCTGTGCCGCGAAAGTGAAACATCACAAGGCTCAGACCTTGTGATGTATGTTATAGTATCTTAACTACATATTTATAGGTTGTATTACCAAAAAATATAATATTTTTAGGGTAATAATGTCATAAAACATGAGACATTCAAAGCTTAATTTTAATATCTCAATAGCAGTTTAGAAATGTAAAGAAGAGAAAGGTCAGAATGACCACTATGGTAATTCTAATAGTTACAGAATTCTAGTTCCACTGTTATTATAGTCTACTCTCGTGTCCGTGTTAACACAGAATGAAGCGAATGCATACATTCTGGCCAATCACAGACGTTTCTGTTCAGCTCCTGAACACACGGCCATTTAGCTCATGCTGATATGCTCTCTTATTGGCTGCAGCTCGTCACTACATCTGACCACACGTGGGGTCGAGTCAGCCGACTGCTCTGGAATATTCAGCATGCTAAATATTGGATTTCCGTCTGCGAGGTGTCGGCGATGCTTCAGCGAGCCTCTTTGACGCGTTGTTCAGTAGTTCACACAAAGACTGCAGAGCGCAGAGCACCCGCAGATTTTTCTTCGATCACAGCCCGATCTGTCGGCGAGCTCGTTAACTTCCAAATCGCGCTCAAATCAGGCTTAAAATCATGTAGTGTGAACTAGGCATAAGATATAAAAGTCTGGGAAAAAATAGACTTCTTTTTGGTCTAAAGCAGGGGTCACCAATCTCCTTCCTGGAGGTCCGGTGCCCTGCAGGGTTTAGCTCCAACTTACCTAAACACACCTGCCTGGGTATACCTAGTAAGACCTTGATTAGCTTGTTCAGGTGTGTTTGATTAGGGTTGGAGCTAAAATCTGCAGGACACCGGCCCTCCAGGAACAAGTTTGGTGATCTCTGGTCTAAAGTATGTTTATATATCGTTTTGTTTGCCTTGCCTTGTAACACTTAATACATTGATTAAAAAGCATTTAATTTATTAAAATAAATATGAAAATTTAAGTAAAACACCACAAGAAGAAAATATATGTATTTATATAGTAGATACCTGTTGAGGAGCAGGTCCGGTGACGCAGGATAAATCCCGAGGATTCATTTCTAGTAAACACAGAGACGGCTTTATTAATATGCCTGTGTGTGATATATTGTCTTTTTCCAATCATAATACATGTACAGTGAAGGATTTTAATCATAGTTGAATGTGGTGTAAAATAAAACCAACTGACGACCTAAAAACACTAAAAACAGTTTAATGATGATCTGTTGGAGCCTTACATTGTAAAATGGCATTTGGCCTCTACACTCTCAGAAATAAAGGTACAAGAGCTGTCACTGGGGTGGTATCTTTTCAAAAGGTACACATTTGTACCAGAAAGGTCCATATTAATACCTCAAGGGTACATATTCGTACCTTAAAACTACAAAAGTGTTCCTTTTAAAATGTGTAGGTACTAATATATACTTTTGAGGTACCAATATGGACCCTTCAAGTACAAATGTGTACCTTTTAAAAGGTACCACCCCAGTGACAGCTCTGTAGGTGGCAGTGCAATACTGTATATCTGTGGCATCACTGCATAGAGGAAGCAAGTGCGTTGGTAGGAAGCACACAGTTTTTGACCGTACAACAAAGTAGCGTGCAATATAGATGATGGAATCCTGTTGTTTTGGTATGGACTTTATAAGGTATTTAAACATCAATGTTTTAAAGCAAGCTTGCTAAAGAAAAGCTGTATTGGAACACAAATAAAGCTGTTTTACCTGCATCTATTTTGGCCTACGTGCTCTCTCTCGAATGTGTATAAAACTCGCTTACTTGGTAATTGGAAAGCTGCTACATGATCATGCAGTATATGATTATTGTTGTTTAGAGTAAAGCAAACTGATAAATCATTTAAAATAAGGGCAGTAATACTCAAAGTAGATTCATGTAAATATCCCACAAATTTATTTTCAATTTGTATTCACTGCTTTTGTAAATCACAGTAACTGTTGTGTCTTAAAACCGATATATATGACAGTATGCATGCTTAATCAAGGTTTCACCAAGTCAAATTTAAGTCCTTTTTAAGATCATTATGCATATAATTTCAGACTTCTACTGGGCTAAATGTTAAGGATGATTTCTAATGGTCAGTGGAAGAGATATTTACTTGGACATTAAAAATAAAACGTAGGAATTTAAAGGGCACCTATGGTGAAAAATCTCCTTTTCAAGCTGTTTGGACAGACATATGTGTAGGTATAGTGTATAGAGCGTCATATTGGGGTGATATAAACACACTCAGTGCTTTATTTTCAATTTAACAACATAAAAATGGTGGACCAATTGGAGCGGTTTTAAGATCGACCGCAACTTGACGTAGGAGTGCGGTCCCCCCGCCCACCAATATTGATTGACAGGTGTGCATTACCATATCCTCAGTATGTTGTTTCACGTCCGCCATTTTCAGCGTGTGAGTCAAAGCGACATCACCAAAGAAACACCCTTGCTCTATTTTTAGATGTAAGGCTCATTGGGCTCAACATTCACCATGTTATCGCTCTCCTCACCGCCAGTGTTTGTGAGTTTTGGTGGGTTTGCATACATGTGTACTTTTCATTGTGTCTTCCTTAAACTCCAGCGATTTGCATTTCCCGCGGTCACAGAAGCTCCCTGTCATCTTAACTAGGTGCAGCTAGAAAGTGCGAGCTCGTTGCCTCACGTGCGTGTCCCTCCATTGGAAATAACAAACTAACGACATGCATTTCGCGTTGTCGCATATGAAAGTGAGGACCGGGGGGTTTGCTCACTATTCTGCCGCCTAGGTCGCCTCTATGGACGCGCTGACCCTGCTCAGGACACTGTTCATATTTCTGCCGCGCCACAGAGCGTTATCTGAATAGTTTCATTTTAAATAACATGTGAATGTGCGCGTCTGGTGTGTCGTGTCGTGACTCTGAGCGACGCATCCGGTGTATGACGCCCTTTAGTTATAGCCTCAAGCAGGTCGTACACCAGAAGCGCCGCTCGGCGCCACGCAGCGGCATGCATTTCTGAATACTAAACATAAGTTTCTATCAGGTGACACACACCGGCGCCGCAAGTGTGTGATACTACTGTCATGTGTGCGCCGTGTCGCGGTGCATCCGGTGTGTGATGCCCTTCAGTCAAAGTTAATTCAGTGTGCTTGATTATTAGTCTCGGTGTAGGCTACAAGCTCAGAGCTTTAAACTAGCACACAGTTGGTGGTAAAACTATACAAAGACACAAATGATTTTGTCCTCTCTGCTTGGTCTGTGTCCGAGTCGTACATGTACAGCTGAATGCTGGTCCTCTCACTCATGTTGCTGCTGCTCTGTCTGCCTGTCTCTTGCCATACACAAAGAGGGGGAGCTCTTGGCTCCGCCCCCTTGTTAAGTTGGGTGGGAAGTCAAAACTAATTGTCATGTGAAGCAACACGCCCCTAAAACAGTGAGCTGTGCACACGCCCCTAAAATCACACTTTAACACATCATAATAAAAAAATCTGAATAGTGTTTAGAGCTGAACCTAAACTGGCACACTCAGAAGAACCATAATATTAATATTACATCTTAAAAAAGGGGTGAAATAGGTGCCCTTTTAATAGCCACATTATACTTCAAATAATGTGTCAAAACACGTAAACTTTAAATATTCACTTATATTTTGGGCCTAAAAACTATAATCAACAGTAAAAATTACACCTCTTTCCAATAGGGAAAATCAGCAACAAAGGATGCATGATTATCTGCTGTCATGTCTTTGCAGTCAATAAATGTGATTATAATGGAAGCCAATGAGGCAAAACCAGCACCAACATAACCAAAGGAGAGTCAATCTGAACAACACACAAGAGTTAAGAACAAGATTCCTATAATGCTTAGAGCTACAAGAGTTAAAGAGTAGAAATATATTTTGAGTCTTGAACAAACCTCTGTGTGGTTTACGGCTGATCTGGACTGATTTCAGACTGGAGCAGATTTCATCATCCTGCTAAAGAGAAGACAAACAGCAAAACATGAATAAAACTGAGTTTGATAGGCAGTGTTGGGTGAGTTACTCCAAAAAAATTAATTGATTACTAATTACATCATTAAAAAATTTATTTAAATTACTCTTCTAATGACTCCGGAAGTCCTAAGAGGCCATGCATTAAAATATTTTTTCTCACTTGTTATGTCGTGATCAAGACTTTATCACGACATAACAAAAAGTAATCATATTTATTTAGCTTTTATTTATTTATGTATTAATTACTATTTTTATTATCATTATTATTAATATCTGGCAAATGTCTGGCCAGAGAGTGTACACCGGCCCTGCAAACAGGGAGAGAATAGCCCAACTGCAGATGTGCTTTTGTGCAACACATTAAAGGTGTTCAGAACAGCCATAATATGAGAGCAAACACTCGTGCTCATGATTAATGTACATTCATGATTAAATTCATGATTATATATGATTATATATCATTATTTACAATAATGTTCCCTCAACTCTTACCATTTTAAGGCAACTCTATATGGCGCAAAATAAGTTGCTGCATGCACGAATTAAATTATGAAGGATGATGAAGATCCTGCTCCTGCTTTGATCCTTTCCGCAAATTATTTACAACTTTAAAAATGTGCCATATAGAGCTGCTTTAAAATGGTAACTGTTGAGGGGATATTATTGTAAATGATGATATATAATCATATACGTGTATATAACCATGAATGTACATTAATCATGAGCACGAGCATATGCTCTCATATTATGGCTGTTCTGAACACCTTTAATGTGTTGCATGAATGCAGTTAATCTCTCCTTGTTCGCTGGGCCGGTGTCCTGACATTTGCCAGATATTAATAAATTAAAAGTTTTAAAGTAACAACACCATATTTCATGCATATCATATATTGTCATTCATTTCTTAAGTGTATGTACAGTCGTCTTCATAAAGCTAGTTTGCAAAATATATCTGTATAACAAAAATACACACATATACATATATATATATATGGGCTGCACGGTGGCGCAGTGGGTAGCACATTCGCCTCACAATAAGAAGGTCGCTGGTTCGAGTCTCGACTGGGTCAGTTGGCATTTCTGTGTGGAGTTTGCATGTTCTCTCTGTGTTGGCGTGGGTTTCCTCTGGGTGCTCCAGTTTCCCCTACAGTCCAAAGTATTGATGCGCGGATGTCGGTTATATTTGCGGGCGCTGCGAATAATCCGCGGGTCGGGTACTAAAAAAATACATTATGATTAATTGTGGGTGGGTCGAGGGTCATAGCAGTTGACCAGCAAAAAAGCAGAGAGTGGACTTCACAGAATGTGAAGATGAGATGCCCAAAATAATGGATGAAGTGCAAGAGTACTGTGCAAACTTTCAGTTAGAGGAGTCATCAGAGGAAAATCTGCTATCGTTCTGGGAGAAACAAGATCACTTATTTACACGACTGCAGCACCTTGCAAGAAGAAGCTTGTGCATTCCTGCAACAATCGGTGTGAGCGAACGCTCATTTAGTGCAGCTGGCCGTGTTTTGGAGGCGAGGCAGAATCCCCCGAATCCAGGCACAGTAGATGCTATTTTGTTTCCACACAGTGCACAGAAAAAGGCCAAGTAAACACAACATAGCTGCCATTTAGGCTGAAGTTTATGTTATATTTTTCCTGTATATGTTAATAACGAACGATCCACGGTGACCTATCATCATGCTTAAAACAAAGAATTAGAATTATTAACGTGTCGATCGGGTGCGGATATAAATATCAGATAAAATAATATATGTGCGGGCGGGTGGCGGGTGGATGATTAGTATGAAGGAGCAGATTTGAGTAACATTTCAGCTGATCCGCGCATCTCTAATCCAAAGATATGTGGTACAGGTGAATTGGCTAGGCTAAACTGTCCGTAGTGTATGAGTGAGAGAGTGAGTGAGAGTGAGAGAGTGAGAGAGAGTGTAAGAGAGTGTGAGTGTGTGTGTGTGTGTGTGAATAAGTGTAGATGTTTCCCAGAGATGGGTTGCAGCTGGAAGGGCATCCGCTGCGTAAAACATATGCTGGATAAGTTGGCAGTTCATTCCTCTGTGGCGACCCCAGATTAATAAAGGGACTAAGCTGAAAAGAAAATGAATGAATGAATGAATAGATATATATATGTGTGTGTGTGTGTGTGTGTGAGCAACTCATTAAAACAAAGATTTGCTACTAAAACAAAACACCATTTCATTTCACTAGTTTTGTCTTCATTTCTATTTCGTTTTAACACATCTTAAACTAATTTTTAGGGCTGCGCGATTAATCGGAAAAAGATTGCGATCTCTTTTTGACGCTATACGCAATCTTAATTCAGCTTTTCTACCATTCAGCCAATTATAATTTAAAGGTCAGGAGAGAAGCATAAAGACGGTCGCGCAAGTCTTCACAGCAACATGGACACCTTCAAATGGTGTTAAAAGTGTCACATACTGTATTTACAAGGTATACTTTACCCAAAAATGTCATTTCTGTCTTAATGTAATGGTGTAGTCATGGCCATGAAATCACACGTGAGCTGACGCACTGATGTTTATTACCGAGAGGACACGTGCGTGCACGCCAATGTCGACTTTAGCGAAAAGAACCTGCATAGGCTGTGAAAAACAGCTAATAAAGTTGTAAATAACGTTGCAGAGCGATCGGTTGGAAGCCGCGCGGGAAGTATGATAAGTGGAAGTGAAGAGATGTACAAGAGATTGCACATGATCGAATGATGAACAAATCTGTCAGCATGATGAACCACGATCGTCATCCCCTTTTTCATACAGTCCAGTCGTGTGCAAGCTCTTTTAGTGCAAGATTAATTCAAGCCCAGGTGTTACAGAGAAAGATACAGGAAGTCATTTTTACCAACAGTGATCAGATTGTATAACCAAAATCATACCAGATGATTTGTGCTGAATTGTAATACATAGTTATTAGATATGGACAAGTGCTTACTCATTGTTTTTGGAAATAAGGTGTGCAGTATGAATGTAATTTTATTATTATTGTTGTTTTTATATATATGTAACTTATTTGATCTATTTTTATTACTGAAAGCTTTGCTGTGACGTGAATTTCCCTTTGGGGATTAATAAAGCCAAAGTCAAATGATCTTACTCTAGCCTATATTATATTCAATAGAATGCAAAAGGGAATCTGATAATGATAAATGTCTCATTTAACCAGTGAAAAAAATGGTCTAATAATGTTGTCAAATGACAAGCATATATCTAAAACATAACAATTCAACTTCAGAATTATGAGTAGTTGTATTCTGATGTCGTCACTTTACTGTGAATTAACAAACAGGACATGTTTAAAGTCTGTTCAAGTCCACCATTCCAAGTCTATATAAAAATTCAGCATTTTTACCAACAATAGACCTACAAATATGCCTATATTATTATTATAGTTGTTTTACCATCTGTTTGAGAACACCAATAATAATAGCCGACTCATATTAACTGTATTTTACATCTACAGAATCGAGATCTTGATTTCAAGCAATGATTCTTATGTTAGCCAGAATCGTGCAGCCCTACTGTTTATAATAATTTGTATTCTTTGTTTTCTTTATTTCTTAGACTTGTTGTTTCTTTGATTCTTGTTCAAAGCATCATTTGAATTATCATGAAATGTGCATTATAAATAAACTCGCATTGCCTTGCCTTATGCTATTAAAGGGTTAGTTCACTCAAAGTGAATTCTGTCATTGATTACTCTCCCTTTCGTTCATCTCCAGAGCACAAATAAAAATACTATAGCTCTCTTCTCCTCCACAGACAGCAAGGGTCCCGAAAAAAAACATTGTCAAAACAGTCCATGTGTCAAGTGAAGAATGAAGTAAACAACTGAAAGTATAAAATATCCTGATGGTTAATGCACAACATGTGCAATGCTGACTGTTTGATCTGCACAAATAAGAAATTAAATAAAAATATGAATTGTGGTTTACAGAAGCCATAAACCACGACTGCCTAATCTCAGTCCTGAAGGGCCAGTGTTCTGCAGATTTTAGCTCCAACTTGCCTAAAAACTCCTGCATGGATGGCTGCGTCTGAAACTGCATACTACTGCAAACTGCATACTGCAACTAAAATACAGTTCAGGCATACTTCCATACTATACAGTACGCTAAAATCAGTATGCGAGCTGAGGTGTAGAGAATTCAAAAATCAGTATGCGAGATTTACCCAGTTGACTTACTACTTCCGGCGAGATTCTGAAGTGTGCATCCCATGCACGCTGCACTATCCCATGATGCCCTACGAGTGAATTCAGTGAAGTGACACAACTGACGCAGATAGGTCACATGGTCATAACAAAATGGCAGATGTAGTACGTCCGGCTTCAATTCATACTTCTCCATATCATACTGTATAGAGTGTACTTTTCTTAAGGCCGAGTAGTACAGTTAAATTCAAATGCAGAACCTACGGAGTAGTAGGCGGTTTTGGACGCAGCCAATGTTTCTAGAAAGCCTAGTATGAGCTTGATTAGCTAGCCCAGGTGTGTCTGATTAGGATTGGTGCTAAACTTTGCAGGACACCGACCCTCCTGGAGCGAGTTTGGGCATAAACTCTCAAAGTTTCTGTGTTGTTTAACACCATAACAATACAGGGAGCAACTGATGTGCTGGCTATTAAAATTAGATGTGGGAAAAAAAATCAGTATTTATGCCTAGATGTTGAAGTGCATAGAGATTATACAATGTACTGCCATTAGAGTCAGCGGCGAAACACACAAGTGTGGTATCGTCTGTAGTAAACACACACCCTGACCTGACGGAGGAGAGAACACATGATTAAATTCAAATAATAATCAATTATTTAGCCAAGCAAAGGCGTTTTATAGACAAGCAAAACATATAGTCTTGTTTTAAGAAATAATATGCCAAAATTAACTGAGGTTTTCCTTAAAACAAGTAAAATAATCTGCCAATGGGGTAAGCTAAATAAACGTATGTCAAAACGAAAACGAATGATTTTTTTCTCCTACCACACTGACAGATTATTCAGCTTATTTTAAGGTAAAACTCACTTCATTTTTATAATAATAATAATTCCCTACATTTATATAGCGCTTTTCTGGGCACTTTACACATTGGGGGAAATCTCCTCATCCAGCACCAGTGTGCAGCATTCACCTGGATGACGTGACGGCAGCCATTTTGCGCCAGACCACACACCGCACGCCAGCTGATTGGTGGAGAGGAGACAGAGTGATGAAGCCAATTATGATATGGGGATGGTTAGGAGGCCATGATGGACAGAGGCCAGTGGGCAGATTTGGCCAGGATGTCGAGGTTAAACCCCTACTCTTTTTTCAAGGACATCCTGGGATTTTTAATGACCACAGAGATTCAGGACTTCGGTTTAACGTCTCATCCGAAAGACGGCGCTCACTGAGCAGTATAGAGTCCCCTTCATTAGGACCCACACAGACTGCAGGTTGAGTGCCCCCTGCTGGCCTCACTAACACCACTTGAGGCAGCAACCTAGCTTTCCCATGTGCTCTCCCATTCAGGTACTGACCGGGGAAAGCCCTGCTTAGCTTCAGTGGGTGACCATGTGAGAGTAGCAGAGAGCTGGCTGCCGGCAGCTTTTACCATGTAACTTCTTAAAACAAGACAACATGTTGTGCTTGTCTAGAAAATGCTTGTTGATTTAAGAGTTTTGAGATATTTGGGCCAGAAACAAGACAAAAACTCTATGTAAGAAAAGTATTTTGTTTAGCAGTGAGCAACTCGGGACCCTTGCTGTCTATTGAGGATGCGAGAGCTTCAGGATTTCATCTAAAATATCTTCATTTTTGCTTTGAAAATGAATGAATGTTTTAGGGGTTTAAATTAGCCCAATTAATGAAAGAATTGTAATTTTTGGGTGAACTAACCCTTTAAACTGAACTGCTGATAAAGGAAAGATGATGCTAAGCATGTACCAGCTGCTCCAGAACGTCATGAACGGCATCATTCAGTCTGCGCTCGTGCATCATGTAGATTGCAGTGATGGCGTGAACACAGTCTGAAAACACAAGAGCAGACGCTCAGATGCACACCAAACATGCTGGTCTTTAAGACAAGCTTTATTATTATTGCACTACATGTGTGGACTTATGGAGAACTTATGTTATGTGTGATGAAAACTTAAAATTCACAGATCAGTACTGTCGTAAAATCCTGCTTTTACCACCTCAGACACCTGTCTAAAGTCAAGCCATTTCTATCCCAGAGAAATTTTCAAACAGTGATTTATGCCTTCATAACAACACGTCTAGATTACTGTAACTCTCTCTATTTTGGTATTTCTCAGTCTCCTCTCTCGTCTGCAGCTGGTGCAAAATGCAGCTGCTAGACTACTCTCTGGCACCCACAAGTATGAGTCGGTAACTTTGATTTTAGCTGCACTTCACTGGTTACCCATTGAATACATACTAATTGGCATAAGTGAAGGATAAAAACCTTCACATTAGACTTTCCTCCTCCATTTCTGTGTTTAAGTCTGTCTTTCTATTTTCTCTCTCTTTTAATAGTCCTTGATCACTGTTTTATTGATTTTATTTGTTACATGTTTCTTTTATATTCTGCTTCTCTGTCTTTAGTATGCCCATGTACAGCACTTTGGTCAACCTTGGTTGTTTTTAAGTGTGCTTTATAAATAAATATTGTATTGTATTGTATTGGAAAAGTGTCTGGTGCATATGAAGAGAGAGTGTTTCTACAGGTGGTTGATGCGCTCTGGTTTCACCTAGGAAAGAGGGCCTTCTGTGGGGCTCCTGATCCCAGCACTGCATCATCAGCTTCAGCAGCTCATCCAGTCCTTCGGTCTCGCTGCGGTCCACTGATGCCAGATCAGGGCGGTCTCCCAGAGGGATCCGAAAGCGCACCAGACTGGACTGAACACCTGCAACAGTGTATAGTGTATTATACTGTATAAAGCATGTACAACTCTGTTAATACATGATCCAGCATACTGTAGTATTAACTATAGCCAACTGACATACTGTAGTATACTTTATTTTATTATAGTTGTTGTGTTACCATAGCAACTGTAGAATCACCACAACAGATCAGTTACTGTAGATGTGTTTCCATAGCAACTGTAGAATCACCACGACAGATCAGTTACTGTAGTTGTTGTGTTACCATAGCAACTGTAGAATCACCACACTAGATGATTACTGTAGTTGTTGTGTTACCATAGCAACTGTAGAATCACCACAGCAGATCAGTTACTGTAGTTGTTGTGTTACCATAGCAACCGTAGAATCACCACAAC
>CAIGQZ010032222.1:12866965-12881627 GCA_903798205.1 Danio tinwini | reverse complement strand
GTTACTGTAGTTGTTGTGTTACCATAGCAACTGTAGAATCACCACAATAGACCATTTACTATAACTGTTGTTACCATAGCAACTGTAGAATCACCACAAAAGATCAATTACTGTAGTTGTGTTACCATAGCAACTATAGAATCTCCACAACAGATCAATTACTGTAGTTGTGTTACCATAGCAACTGTAGAATCACCACACCAGGTTGATTACTGTAGTTATTGTTACCATAGCAACTGCAGAATCATTACAACAGATCGATTACTGTAGTTGTTGTGTTATAGTACTGCTCAGAAAAACTACAATATTTACTATAAATTACTACAGTATTTTTTATTTGGATCTACAGGACTGCCAAAACTACAAAGGTTTTCCATGTCAACTAACAGCCATTCATATTAAGCAACTAGCTCAAAATCTGCCAGAACTACTTTAGCTTTGTGTTTATCTGACAACAACCAAAGGCCTTAGAATGACCACCAGCCAATCAGAATCAAGCATTCAGCAGACCCGAGGTGTAAGTTGTATTACTGAAAATGTGATAAATAGGAACAGTTTAATATTAGTCAAGTTTATTCAAGTATATTCAAGTAGTTTAATAACTCTCACCGCTGTACGGCTCCTTCCCAGTGATAATGGACCACAGCAGGATCCCATAACTGAAGATTAAAACACAAAACACACAAATATGACAAGTTTTACTTATAATATTGACAACTTTTGTCAATATAAATTTTTTTTAATCACTTTCTTTTCTGTGTTGAAACTGGAGTCAAAAAGAAACTCTCTCTGCCTGTCAAGTTGAGATCTTAAAACTCCATGTACAGTTCATTTTTAATTTTAAAAAGTCATTATTATTTTTATTCATTGAAAGCTCAAGAAACTGATGCTTTCCACAAAAATATAAAGCAGTAAAAGCAATATGAAGATAACATAGTTTTGCCGTTTTACACTATTTTGTGGCTAAATAAATGCAGTCTTGGTGTGTATTAGAAGCTTCTTTATACAGTAGCAGTATTTTTAAAAGCATATCTGTGTATTCTGTACCTGTAAACATCGAAGTCTTTGCTGGGTTTGTAACTGCTGCACTGGAGCGCTTCAGGCGGCATGTAGCTCAGCGTTCCTCCTTCATCCTCGTCTTTCACTCCGGTATACTTACAAACACTGTCAGCCACACGAGACAAACCAAAATCTGTGATCTGCAGGACGGAGACACAGAAAAAGAGACTTTTTATCCCCTGTATGCTCTTGGGTCATTTTCATCCACTCTAGGCTGATTTTGAGGCTTCATTTGGCCTCATCTTTCTCTGTGTATCAGCAAATGTAATGATTTTTGCTGCAAAATCTGATTTTGACACATATTTTGGGATAACCACTGAGCCACTGTGCTGCCCACAAATGTAACTAAAACTGACAAAATCTTTAACACAACTAACTACAACTAAGCTGAAATGTCCAGCAAATTTAAAAACAGCATCTAAATAAAACGTCATTTTAAAAAATGCAGATCTACAAGAATCTTGCAGTGAAAATGGGGGAAAAATAGGCATGGCCTCACCTTGACGTCCAGACTGTCACTCAGCAAATTTAAAAATAGCATCAAAATAAAAAGAAAAAATTATGTAAAAAAAAGTTATTAAAACTAACAAAACAAAAATTTAAAGCAAAATTTTTTAAATGGTATAGAAAAAAAATGCAAAAAAAAATATCAATTTAACTAAAAAAAAAAAACTAATAAAACTAAACTTTAATTTACAGTAAATGTAAAAATATTATCAAAATTAAAATGCAAATAAATGCAAAATATAAAAATATAAACTAAAACTGACAAAATGTTTAATGAAACGAACTAAAACTAAACCGAAATTCACAGCCAATTTTAAAATAGTACTGAAATAAAAAGGAAAAGGCAACAACATGTATAGCAAATTTAAAAACATTAAACTTGATAAAAAATGCAGATCTGCTAGAATCTTGCGGTGAAAAGAGACATCACACAAAAAAACATCAAAATTAATGAAACTACCTAAAACTAACGTGAAAATTTACTATAAATTTAAAAATATTATCGAAATTAAATTGCAGATAAATGCTAAATCTAAAAATGTAACTAAAACCGACAAAAACTTTACTGCAAATGTAAAAATAGTATTGAAATAAAGTGCAATTTACAAAATGCAAAACTACAAGAATATACATAACTACAAAGAAAAGTGGGCGTGGCCTCACCTTGACATCGAGAGTGTCACACAGCAAATTTAAAATAACATTGAAAATAAATTTTAAAAACACAAAAAACGTAAATTAAATAAAACTAAATTGATATATTTACAGCAACATATACATTTTTAATGTTACATAAAAAAAGGAAAAAATAAACCAAAAAAATTTAAATGGAACTAAAGCTAAACTGAAATTTAAAGCAAATTTAAAAATAAAAATATTGAAATAAAAATGCAAAAAAATATCATTTAAACTTTAATGAAACTAACTTAAACTAAAGGTTAATTTACAGTAAATGTAAAAATATTATCAAAATTAAAATGCAAGTAAATGCAAACTATAAAAATGTAATTAAAACTGACAAAAACTTTAATGGAACTAAGTAAAACTAAACTGAAATTTACAGCAAATGTAAAAATAGCCGAAAAATAAAAATGCAAAAAAGAAATAAAATAAAACTTGTCAAAAACTAAACTGAAATTTACAGCAAATTCAAAATAGCATCGAAATAAAAATGCAAAAAGCTCAATTCTTTTTCAAATAAACCTTTAAAAAAGTATTTATAAAATGTAATATAAATAAATAAATATAAAATGTAAAAAAGCTACAAAAACTTTATTAAATCCTAAAAAAATTTGAATTAATGCAAAAAATACAAATTTAACTAAAACAAACAAAAGCTTTAATAAAATGAACTAAAACTAAATGGGAATTTACAACAAATTTTAAAATAGTATTGAAATAAAACTGCAACAACATCTACAGTATAAAGCTGCACGATTAATTGTAAAAAGATCGCGATCTCGATTCGACACCCTAGACTATCCTAATCCAGCATTTATACGATTCTGCCAATCACAAGTTCAGGAGAGAAGCATAAAGGCGGCCGCACAAGTCTTCACGTTGTTTTACATACGTTGCTTAGCAACGTGTACAGCTCCAAATGGTGTTGAAAGAGTCACATACTGTATTTATAAGGTATAATTCACCCCAAAAATGTCATGTCTGTCTGCATGTAATGATGTATTCGCAGCCTTGAAAACACACGTGCCTGTGAATGATGCCTACCTTAGTGAACAGAACTTGCATAGGCTGTGAATAACAGGTAATAAAGTTGTAAATAACATTCAGTTTGTGGCACAGAGCGATTGTTTGGGAGCTGCGCGGGGAGTATGAACCGCACACGCACAGTGAAAATGAAACTGAAAGCGAGCACTTCATTCAAATGATCATATCACATTTTAGAGTTATGGTTACGACAAGCATATGATGTTTTTCTTTCATAGCAAACACAGAGTGTTGTGCATGAGATTAAATGTTTAACACTGTCAGAATAGCTACTCTAGCCTATATAATGTTGAGTATAATGCAAGAGGGAATCTGATAATGACAAATGTCGGATTTTGTTGTCAATGACAGATTGCAAGCACATGTCTCAAACATAATAATTCAACATCAGAATTATGAACAGTTGTATTCTGAAATAACAATAATAATAGGCTACTCATATTAACCTTTATTTTACATCTACAGAATCGTGAAAATCGTGACCTTTAGTTTAAGCAAAAAAAATTGCGATTCTCGTTTTAGCCAGAATCGTGCAGCTCTAGTCCAGTATATTTGAAAACAGTATTAAATTAAAAGGTAATTTTAAAAATGCAAATCTACAAGAAACTTGTGTTGATTAGGAAGTCAGCGTGGCCTCACGTTAATGCCCAGACTGTCGCTCAACAAATTTAAAAATAGCATAGAAATAAAAATGCAAAGTAAATAAAACTAAACTGAAATGTACATCAAATTTAAAAAAAGCAAAAAATAAAAAAGCAAAAATTAAAATGTAACTAAAACTAACAAAAACTGACTAAATAAAACTAAACGGGAATTTAAAGGGCACCTATTTGACCCTTTTTTAAGATGTAATATTAATATTATGGTTCTTCTGAGTGTGCCAGTTTAGGTTCAGCTCTAAACACTATTCAGATTTTTTTATTATGATGTGTTAAAGTGTGATTTTAGGGGCGTGTACACAGTTCACTGTTTTAGGGGCGTGTTGCTTCACATGACAATTAGTTTCAACTTCCCGCCCAACTTAACAAGGGGGCGGAGCCAAGAGCTCCCCTGCTTTGTGTATGGCTACAGACAGGCAGACAGAGAGAAGCAACATGAGTGAGAGGACCAGCATTCAGCTGTACATGTAGGACTCGGACACAGACCAAGCAGAGAGGACAAAATCATTTGTGTCTTTGTATAGTTTTACCGCCAACTGTGTGCTAGTTTAAAGCTCCGAGCTTGTAGCCTACACCGAGACTAATAACCAAGCACACTGAATTAACTTTGACTGAAGGGCATCACACACCGGATGCACCGCAACACGGCGTGCACATGACAGCTGAAAGTATCGCACACTTGCGGCGCCGGTGTGTGTCACCTGATAGAAACTTATGTTTAGAATTCAGAAATGCATGCTGCTGCTTGGTGCGACGCTTCATGTCACCGAGCGGTGCTTCTGGTGTACGACCTGCTTGAGGCTATAACTAAAGGGCGTCATACACCGAATGCGCCGCTCAGAGCCACGACTCGACACACCAGACGCGCACATTCGCATGTTATTTAAAATGAAACTATTCAGATAACGCTCTGTGGCGCGGCAGAAATATGAACAGTGTCCTGAGCAGGGCCAGCGCATCCATAGAGGCGACCTAGGCGGCAGAATAGTGAGCAAACCCCCCGGTCCTCACTTTCATCCGCGACAACGCGAAATGCATGGCGCTGTTCGTCGTTAGTTCGTTATTTCCAATGGAGGGACGCGCACGTGAGGCAACGCGCTCGCACTTTCCAGCTGCACCTTGTTAAGATGACAGGGAGCTTCTGTGACCGCAGGAAATGCAAACCGCTGAAGTTTGCCAAAACTCTCAAACACTGGCGGTGAGGAGAGCGATAACCTGGTGAATGTTGAGCCCAATGAGCCTTACATCTAAAAATAGAGCAAGGGTGTTTCTTTGGTGACGTCGCTTTGACTCACCTGCTGAAAATGGCGGACGTGAAACAACATACTGAGGATATGGTAATGCACACCTGTCAATCAATATTGGTGGGCGGGGGGACCGCACTCCTACGTCAAGTTGCAGTCTGTCTTAAAACCGCTCCAATTTTCCAGTTTTTATGTTGTTAAATGGAAAAAAAAGCACTGAGTGTGTTTATATCACCCCAATATGACGCTCTATACACTATACCTACACATATGTCTGTCCAAACAGCTTGAAAAGGAGATTTTTCACCATAGGTGCCCTTTAAAGCAAATTTAAAGATAGTGTCGAAATATAAATGCAAAAAATATCAATTTAACTTTTAAAATAACTTTAATTAAACTAACTAAAACTAAAGTAAAATTTACAGCAAATTTAATAAAATTATTGAAATTAAAATGCAGATAAATGCTAAATATAAAAATGTAACTAAAACTGACAAAAACTTTACAGCAAATGTAAAAATAGTGTCAAAATATAAATGCAAAAAATATTTACTAAAACTAAATGGACATTTACAGCAAATAAAAAATATAATTAAAATAAAAATGCAAAAATGCTAAATTTTGTTAAACAAACCTTAAAAAATAGTATTGAAAATGGCCACGTTTTTAAAACGACAACTACACTGAAATGTACAGCAAATTTCAACAGTATCGAAATAAAAAATAATAGTGCAAAAAACTAATGAAATAAAACTAAACTAAAATTGACAACAAATAAAAAATACTGACTAAACTAAAACTAAAACTGACAAAAACTTTAATCAAACTAAGTAAAACTGAACTGAAATTTACAGCAGATTTTAAAATAGCTTCGAAAATAAAATGCTACAATCCAAAAGTAACTAAAACTGACAAAAACTAAAGCAAATGTTAAAACAGTACTGAAATAAAACGTTATTAAAAGAGGCAAAACTACAAGAATCTTTAGTGCTAAGATGGAGTGGGTGTAGCCTCACCTTGGCATCCAGGCTGTCACTCAGCAGGACGTTGCTAGGCTTCAGGTCGAGGTGCATGATGGGCGGAGTCAGCTGATGGAGGAAGTTCATGCCCAGGCTGACCTGCAGTGCCATGCGGAGGGCAAGGGCCCGCGGCAGAGGAGCAGCCAATCTCTGCAGCAGATCCTCCAGAGAACCCCTGGCCAGGAACTCCAGCACCAGCCCACACTGAAGCGGCCGCTGTGGGTCGCCCACACGGCCCTCATACACACCCAACACACGCACCACATTCGAGTTTCCAGCAATAAACATCAGCTGCGCTTCTCTCTGAGCGGAGGATGCAGAGCTGAAAAACAAACCAGCAGCATTAACCCCTGTGTGTTGATCAGACTGACTCCCCTTTGGTGATGTTGGGGCTGTTTCTGCTCCATTGACTTCCATTATAATCACATTTATTGATTGTAAAGCCATGACAGCAGATAATCATGCCTTCCTGATTGCTGCTGGAGTTCCTGGCCAGGGTTAAGATGTGAAATGTGTCATTTATACTGTTGGTCCCCGGCTTTCACACTAGACACAGAAAGCAGCCATTGACATCCACAGTAAGAATAAAAAATCCAATGGAAGTCAGTGGCTGTGAATATATTTCTGTGTTCAACAGAATAAAGAAACTCAAACTATAATAAAAGATGAATTGTATATTTTGGGTGAACTGTCCCTTTAATTATAGTCAATCTTGTCAGGCTGTTGAGTGTGGTTTTAGTGTTCACGTGATGTAACAGGCTAACTTCACATTCAGTTCTCCATTATCAGCTCCAATACTTTAATAGAATGAAATAAAAATAAATGAATAATAATAATAACAACAACACTTAAAATTAACACAAATAGACTGTATTAGGCACAATTTGTACAATTTAAAACACAATATCAGCGACTGAAACATGAAATTTTAAACGAAATTTTAAAGACCCTCATTATTTGACAGTGTTTTATGAACTGAACTGTTTTATGACTGGGTCGTATATATTTACCCGTCTTTATAATGTAGTAGCTTCACGGCCACGTCGGTCCCCCATAGCCTGTGTTTGGCGCGAAATATCTGGCCGAATCCACCGGAACCGACCCTCATAAACCGGTCCAGACAGTCGTCCCGAACCACACCGAAGCGGAAGCGCATCTCTCCGCTGTCCATCGCTCCTTTACTCGGTTAAACCGGCTGAAAACAGCTCATGTCATCTTCTGCTGGAGGCTAACGCCTTTATCTAGAGTCAGTTCCTCTTTGAACATTCTTTCTTTGGGAAGATAGTTTCACTTCCCCATCAAAACTAAACTCACAGGCAGGCGCACGCGTGCGCGCGACACGGTGACGTCACACGCGCGCCGACACACCTGTACAGTATACTTTTTTATCAGACTTTGATACAAAATGCTCATTTTGTCAGAATAACACTGAAACTCTTCCTCACCTATTTTGGTTATGCAACCATGTGTTACAGTTTTGGCATGATGTTAATTTATTTATCTCAGATAATACTTCACAGAACTTTTCTGTTACTCCAAAAGTAATTATTTTTGGGGGTTTTTAATACAAACTTTAACATCTGCTTTAAATTAAACCTTATTCTGTTTTTATGCAGATTCTACATTCATAAATGTAAACTTTCTAATTGCCAGCCAGTATTTATAGCATTTATACAAGAGATTAAAAATTACTCACAATTCCAGATTCACTTAACAAGAAAGCACTTAAAACATATTCAATTCGCACGACTTTTAATATAATCTATTAAACCTCTAAGTTGCCATTATCATATAATTTTGCCTTCTTCACCCTCAATTTCTTCCCTCTAATATCTAGATATTATTTTTATATATATATATATCTTATATATCCTCAGATCAGATGACCTATTGATTTCTCTTTAATTTTTGTTTAATTTCTGTTGTTTTTTTGTTTTGTTTCTTTCCTACTGTTTATCTTCTTTTTCATTCTTTATTGATACCATTGTAAATTATCTAATGGTTATTAATTGTAAATGATATGTACCAATGTTTCTTTAAAAAATACAGTAGACTTTTTTTTTGCTCTTTTATCAGATCTGATGCAAACTGAGGGTGCTTTCACACTTGTGAATCCATTCATTTGTTCTGAAACAGGGATTAAAATTGTTCCATTGTTGCTCTTTGTTCTTGGTGCGGTTCAATTCACACGCCAAAGTTTCTAAACGCACCAAAACAGCTAAAACAAGTCACCTGTGAGTAAACTCTCCTCACATTGGTCAGAGTTTCACGGTTTATTTAGTCCCGCTCAGCTGTCGGGGGTGGTTTGGTGGTGTTTGACAGGGTGCGCGCGACATGTCTGAAGAGCGAGGAGGGATGCGGTGGGGAGGGTTAAAGAGAAGGGTGCGAGACGTATTTTGAGGACCGGGAGGGAGACACGTGATTTCCGGGAGATTATCAATCGTTTGCGGGCATCTTATTCCGGGAGACTTGGGATGTCTGGAATGACCTCCCGCCCTACTCATAATTCTCTCTTCATATAGCCGTATGCCTATTAGATATTCATAAAACACTGTGATACAGCCGGACCCGGATCGTATCGATTTCTCACTACAATCGATCCGCTCCAGGGTTCGTTTCAATCGAGCCGAGACCACCTCATTCAGGCGGTCTCGGAGAGATTGCTTTGGCGCGGCTCCGAGCGTGATTGCCCTGTTCACATATGCCAAACGAACCACGCTAACTGGGCAAACGCGCCAGGTTCCGGAACAAAAGTCTAGGTGTGAAAGCACCCTGAGATTGCATCTCTCAGAGATGGGTCCAGACACAATGCACAACACTATTTACATTTGCTCAACAGTTGATGCATTTCTCAAAACAGTTAGTACAAACTGCTAAACCTAGTGGATAACCTGCAAAAGCGTCACTCGCTCAAAATGGAGAGCTCATTCCTCAAAAGCAAGTATTGATGTCAATGAAAGAGTCAGTGTCATCAAGATGAAAAGTCCTGCCACCATTGTTAATGAAGAAGATAGTCAAATGGCTTTGTTGTGTTTTTATTGGGGGCAGGGGGGGGGGGGGTGCCCCCGTGTCAATAAAGTTGGTCCCCCTCTGGCCCACTAATTTCAATAATATCACACGCATTTTTGTGTCAAAACGCCACGAAGAAGCGAGATCAGCCACCGGTGGCAGACTGAGGAGATATGACTGAGGCCAGTGTAGCCAGATGTAGCTGACTGATTCCAGCCCAAAAACTATCCAAAACCTGCCAAAATGCGCATACATACATACATGCAATCAAAGTCAAAACCGCCCAATCTGGCAACACTGACTGAGGCCTTTTTCGCGTGCTCTCGGTGTTGCGCGCACTCGCTCTCTCTATGTTTCCATCCAAAAATGCGAATAAACTTTATGCGCAAAACTGGATTATCGCATTAAAGACGTGCAAATAAAGCTGCATTTCCATCCAACGAGTCGACGCCAACAAAATCGTCACTTCCTGATTAACTGGCGCCAAATATCAAGAGTAAAGAATTTACTGCAGTAGGAGAAGCTGCATCAATCTTTTCCTCATCTAATAAATGTCTTGCGCCTCAAGGTCAATTTATACTTCTGCATCAAGCGCACACGTATGCTACGGCGCAGCCTACGCATGGACGCATAGCCCCTCGCCGTAACCGTCGACGATGTTGACGCGCACCTCTCAAAAAATGTAAGATGTACGCGTAGCGCAAGCTTTGTGATTGGTCGGCTTGGTAGCGCTGATGAGAGTGGGTGAAGGTGAGAGCAGCGCGCCCGATGCAGCGAGTGTTCACAAGTGTGCAGTCCCGTGAAGGAGCTCCAGATGGAGACTGTTGTTTTGTGTTTACCTCATGATTAAAGTTGTTGCACGTCCGCCGGTTCCTGTCTCAAAATGAGCGAATTTGAGCCACTTGTACATTAAGGAAGCGCTCAGAAAAAACAAAACACCAGTGAAGAAACTCGACACAGAGAAACACAAACACCTACTGCCAGCTAGTGTTTCAGAAGAGTATTGCAGAGCAACAGAAACAGCGCGCAGAAGTATAAATGCACAGCTACACGCAAGGCATACGCCGTGGGTTACGGCGATCACTTGACGCAAGTATAAACCAGGCTTTAGAAGGCAATCCTGACACACAGTGAACGTGCGGTGGCGTTTGAAGGTGTCAGACGTGGAGCACAGACGCTCTTGATTCTGGATGTCATTAATAATATAATTAAATAACAATAATACTTAAACCTTAAGGCGTTTTAGAATGACCAAAACAACATTTCAGATGGTTTATAATGTGCTCAGCCTGCTGGTTTGTCCATTTACACACTTTTTTATCATCACATGATCTCTTATAACAAAATCACATGACCTTATTTAATGCGCACACTGAAATTTGTGCGGTAAAAGTGTTTCCATCGTAGTTTATGCGCATCTTTTCTTATTGAATAAAAAGTTTATCCTACTTAGTTATGCGCATATGTTTTTAATGTGCATTTTTAAAATGTATGCGCATCATGGCGTTTCCATCACCTGTTTTTTTATGCGCATATCCAAAATGTGCAGAAAAATAGGTGGATGGAAGCATTGCTACTAGTGACGGTGCTGCACGCATCAGTTCCCCACATTTGTCAAAAGTTAACCCCCAAATTGACACAGCACAGGTAATAAAAAGATTCAGTCATGTTCATGTTGTGAAAAACTATCAAAATGTCCACTGCTGATAATGTTAGACTGCTGTTTTCAATAGCGATTTTAACACTTTTAATAGAGGAAGTTCTCGGCTATGCAGAGGCTATAATTAATCAGAAATTGAGTGTACATAGTTTTACAGGAAATGCAGTCTTGAATTTGCAAACAGTCGGCAAGTGCCGGAGAACAGATGTAACACAATGATTACATTTAGTATTCAGTCACGCTCATGTAAAGGTTTAATATTCAACTCGTTTGGTTTTGCCTTCATTCATTGTTGAATTCAGTTGTGACGTCAAGCACGAGTCTTCAACACATGATTATTTACTACACACTCTAAACTGAATAGTTTAATTTCTAATAACTACTATTTTATCTTTCTCATGGTGACAGTCAGTGCAGAATATCTGAGTTATTTTGCAAGATTTGTAATCAGACAAAGTCCCTTTAAGTATTCTGTAGTGTTTGATTGAGATTAAAGTGTAATTTAAAGACTTGTTAACTAGGAAAGTTAGAATAATTAGTCAAGTTATTGTACAACTGGTTTGTTGTGTAGGCTAGACAATCCAAAAATATACAGTAAATATTTCTTAAGGAGGCTAATAATACTGACTGCTTTTATTCAAGAAATAAACTAAAGAAATAAGACTTATTATGACTCCAGATTATATATCTGTTTGTTTTATAGGGAATACTGTGAAAATCTCCTTGGTTTGTTAAAGATCACTTGGAAAACATTATTTTAAGTTAACGGGAGGGCAAAAAAGTTGACTTCAACAGCGTCTGTTAAAGTTTACAGGTGTAAAAATGTGCCTTGATGTACTTGAATGTCAGAAATGTCTTATCCTGCTACAATACAAAGTTACTTGTCAAATAAATTAACATGGACGATTATCTTGAGTTTAAGTTATTTAATTAGCTTGTTTATGAAGACTGCAGAGTGATGCATGAAAACAATGACTTCCAATAATTGTTTAAGTTTTTTGTGATGTATGTTAAAGTGTGCCCCCTAAAAGTACAAGTGGCCCCTGCCCGGCCCCCCCAGTTACTCTGATCTAGAACCGCCACTGCCTACTATATGTATAAGCACATCCTATAAGTGCATCCCTAACTATGCATGAGGGTTATAAAAAGCTGAAATATACAGACCAGCTTTGATTTCTGACTTCTCTCTACTGAATGTCATAGGTCCTTTATTCTCAACGGAGGGATTTTGTTTTGTTATTGTATTATTTATTCATATTTTCCACTGGATCTTATTTTATTAATAAAATTAATAACATTTATTAATGTATTTCATTAATTTTCTACACTGGAGTGGACATTGTGTGGTAAAGTATGAATCTGATTTATTCCTTGAAAAAAATCATTACAACAGATGATCCTTTAACTAAACTCTAGCTAAGAAATAAAGCCAAGAGAGGATTCTGGATTCTTTATTTAATTAAGACTATTAGGTAGAGACAATCCAGCACAAAATGTAAACAGTGTTGTGAGAAATGCATCAAAGTGACTAAGAAAAACTGTTAACTAGTTAGCACTGTGGCCTCACAGTAAGATGGTTGCTGGTTTGAGTCCCGGCTGGGTCATTGGGCGTTTCTGTATGGAGTTTGCATGTTCTCCTTGTGTTGGCGTGGGTTTCCTCCGGGTGCTCCAATTTCCCCCACAGTCCAAACACATGCACTATAGGGGAATTGATGAACTAAATTGTGTATGAGTGTGTGTGTGTGTGTGTGTGTGTGTGTGTGTGTGTGTGTGTGTGTGTGTGTGTGTGTGTGTGTGTGTGTGTGTGTGTGCGTGTGTGTGTGTGAGAGAGAGAGAGAGAGAAAATGAGTGTGTATGGGTGTTTCCCAATGCTGGGTTGCAGCTGGAAGTTCATCCGCTTTGTAAAACATATGCTGGAATAGTTGGCGGTTCATTCCTCTGTGGTGACCTCGAATAAATAAGGGACTTAAATGAATGAAAGATGGAAAAGGCTTCGGTAGAGGCTTGGGTACAGTATACACACTTCTCATAGACCTTTTATTCTGAGCGGAGGCTTTGGTTTTGTATACTTGTATTTGTTTTATTCATATTTTCCACTGGATTTTATTTTATTAATAAAAGTGTATGTTATTAATTTTTCTGGAGTGGACATTGCATGGCTTCATTGACAGAATCCATTGATATATCTTGTGGTAAATCTAATTATTCCTTAAAAGACATTACAAAAGAGTCATAAACACAACTCTAACTAAGACATATAGTGAGGAGAGGATCCTGGTTTATGTATTTAATCATTTAGGGTATTAAATTCAGGCATCCAACACAAATGATTGTGAAAACTTTCCTCTTATAGGATAGTCAAGTCAAAAGCACATTGTCCATAAAAGTGAAAACAGCAATGAATATTATTAACTACATTTGTATGCACAGTGCCAAAATAAGTGCACGATTTGTTACAAAAAGTCGAATTTACCTAGACATATTAAATATAAATATATGTATAACATCTGTAGACAAGTGTATGGATATTTCTTTAACTTTATAGATTAGTAACATTTTTTCTCCAGCAAATTAATTAAGCATTTAGCAGCGAGATCCAATGAGACTGGACATGGTACAGTAATATTTTAATATTTTATTCTACTATTTTACTTATATATATATATTTTTTTTAACAGGGAAATATATACGTTATGCGTGAATTTGTGTAGAATGATAATAAAAATTAAAAACAGATAAATATCTCAATTATAGACATTTAATGCGTTAACAAAGACAGTTTTAGATCTCTCTCCATGAACGGATGTGACTTTTACGTCAGTGGAAATTCCCATTTATGCGCCTGAATGTGGCCGAAGCCAAAATAAAGTCCGCCATTGTGAAATCAACGCGTTTTTCTCTCATTCTCACAGCTATTATGTGATCTGAAGCGTCTCGACGTCGTGTAAATTAACCCCTCAGGTGTTTTATGTCAGCAGATATTATTACAACGCGTTAATGAGCACGAACAGATTCCGCGTGCGCGCGCTTTACGTGCTTTACGTGCAAAAGATCAGCTCAAAGTTTCCCTTTAACTTTCATTTTATCAACAATCACCATGAGCAGAGCTGAATGTGGATAAACGAGTCTACCTGAACCCCATGTGAGACGAAAAATACTAAAACAAACGCTTTACAGCCGAGCTGGACGAATCTGAAGGGTTTTCTTTAGCTTCGAATTGAGTATTTATATTCCAGATCGCGAGGGCTTCGTCAAAACAAGAGTAAAGTTCAGGAGATTATGGTAAGAAGAACACAGGTTTACTGATGTTTACTCCTACATAGCTGACACTATTCGCTTCATATTCTTGTGTTATTTAAATATAACCAAGGTGTTTTTTGCGAATCGGGTTCTTTTAGTCAAATAGACGTTTTCGAGCATTTAAATAATGTGGATTCAGTTCCTTTTAAGTTGTTGAGGCCTACTGTATTCAGTAATTCCGAAATTAATCATTCGATTAAAACAACAACTGGGGCCATGTTAAAATTTGGGTATTTGTGATAAACAGGCTATGTACAATGCAGGTTTTAAAGCATCAAAACAAAAACAGTGTACAGCAGTGTAAAACAATGTAATATAGTCTACAACACTGTAAAACAATATAATACAGTGTATACTAGTGTAATACTGGGTAAAACAGTATAAGACAGTGTACAACAGTGTAATACTGTGTACAACAGTATAATACAGAGTAAAACAGTGTAATACTGTGTACAACAGTGTAATACAGGGTAAACAGTG
>CAIGQZ010032222.1:12852680-12866955 GCA_903798205.1 Danio tinwini | reverse complement strand
AGGGTATACAGTGTAATACTGTGTACAACAGTGTAATACAGGGTAAAACAGTGTAATACAGGGTAAAGCAGTGTGCAGCAGTGCAATGTAACTATCATACTTTGTTTCATGACTGCCTGAAGACAGCCACTAATGTTATTAAGTGTAACAGTTGTTTCTGTGTCCAGAAAATCTTGTCAGGCATATTTAGAGCAAGACTCATTTGGTAACAAACAACCAAAGTAAAAGTTCTGATTTGATTTGCATTGTAAACCTTTGGTTTAACCATTGGTTGCATGTATATTTTAGTGGCCTTAATCAGGGACGCCTGCAGGATTTTATTTAAAGGTACACACATATCCAGCACCACCCCGCCCAATCATCCATTATTCCTATTTTAATCTAAAAACACTGATGCTTGCTGTCAAAGGCTATATGTTTATTATTTAAGGACATTCATTACGAAATTGATAGGATCAAACTTGTTTCATTTTTAATATATACTAGATAAACAAGAATAACGAATATCATCTGAGGTAAAGTGCTTCAAAACCAGTGTGCTATATGCTTCAGCGCCAAAACGCAAACTGTTTTTTTAAATAAAATAATAATCTAGCCTAAATAAAATTAAAGTGAAATATTCACAGTTTCAGTGAAGCCTATATTAAACGGTTTTCACTTTTATTTACAAAAACCATCCATTGTGCCAGTCAATTACAATTTAATTCGTTTAATCAAGCAGGTAATTTGAATAAGCAGGACAGGCATTTACAAAGTAGGCTATACGCAGCAGCACTGAAGTGTTTCCAGATTACCACGGAAGAACAAACTCGTTGGAAGGGTGAGAGAACTCAGAAACGCATTGTGAGAATGGAGATGTCTGCTTATTTTTGCCAAGTTGTCAGATAAAATTGTTTAAAACATCTTGAATGTTATAGCGGTTCCATGCGAGGAGGCTGGATCAGAATTGTCAGATGAATGAGACACAGGCTGGGCCTGGAGTTCCCCTGGCTCAGGTGCTGATGAGACTGCAGTCTTCACCCTGTGTGGGGAAGCAATATCTGTCTCATTAGTTTTAGGCCTCAATTTAGGTCTTAGTTAAGTTTAGCTGGTTTAAAGAGAGCTTACTCATTTTGAACCTTGTTTTATGGCTCGTTTCCACAGTACGGTGGATATGGGTCGGTACGGGTCACCTTTATCAGGCTTACATTTCCACTGCTAAAAGGGTACCAATGGTACTGTTTTGGTGGGCGTGGTGTACGACAGAAAGTTGCAGTCAACGGCATTTTCGCTTGAGAAAATGTCTACAGTAAAGCTTGACGGGTCACTCACATATCAGATGCTTTACACACAAACACTTCTGTATAAATGTTTATTACTAACTTTTCTATGAACAGGAGTTGATTATAACTGCAGATCAATGACAGTGTGAAATAGCCTACTGTAACATCTGCAATTATATAAAATAAATAGTCACGGTCGGGCCTTGAACCCGGGTCTCTGGTGTGGAGACTGGTGTGTGTGAACCACAAGGACAGTGGAGTTGGACCCAAACGAAAAACTCAAAGGAAATCCAGGAAACAATGATTTATTAAAAAAAAAAAAAAAAAAAAAAAAAAGGGTTTAACTTAGGTTCTTCTCAGTATGAGGTATATAAGATACTTTAACAGAACAATAAGCATACAAAGAAAAACTCCACGAGGGGAGAAAACAAACGAACAACAAGGCAGCAAATAACAGGATAAACAAAACAGTCTTACTAGACGTAGCTCAGGAGATCTAGGTACAGCAAGGCAAGTACACGGGAGCTGACTCAAAAACCGAGTGAGGAACAGAGAAAAAGTGACAACTTAAATACACGGGCTGGAACAAGTCACAGGTGATCAAAATAAAGTAAACAAGAACACACGAAGAAGAACAAAGGCAGAGGGGGTACATGAGGACCTCTAGGGGAATGGAGACAAAGTGCAGGATGGTGACATAAATGAACATATATGAACACATACAGACCCTTACAGTCTCAGATGTTACCACTTACAGAAAAACTCCACACAGCAGACATTTAGTCCTTATTTAGGTTCAAAACAACACAAAATACTGTATAGCCCACAGTCAGAGCAAACCTGTCATGATTAAATGTGTTTAATCTTCAGCATTACGTGTAGCCTCTTGTTAGAGTAACTCCATCATTCTGAGTTCATAATAGTCCAGCAGGTGCTGATAATAGTTCAACATGGCAGTTTGTTCACGTTTGCTGTAATAATAATCTGCTCTTTTTTTTCCGGCTTCTCCTTTTGTTTTTTGGCTCGTCACTCTCGCGTTTGTCAGTTTCTGACAGGATCAGGTTTCAAAAGCACGTCAATAATCAAGCGCACGTTATTATCATCAGCTCAAGAAGTTTGTTATTTCAAATATAGACGCGCGGCGAGCGCAAGCAAGAAAGAGAAACCGCTCACGCTTCAGACTGGCAAAAAACTACAGGACACAGGGTAAAATCTGCTCTTCTTTTTGGCTTTGTGGCTGTTCATCAAGATGACGACAAGGTTCGTTTGAGTCCGGGTCGAACAGGGCTCGTTATTATATGTTATTATATGTATATATAGTCTCTCGGCTGTGTATTAAAACATGGCAGCTTCTTTGTTTTCATTCTGGCTTGTTGCATGAGCTCGTCACGTATCTCTGTAAACCAAAAGCATTCAGCTGCGCGTCTAGCTCCGCCTTTTGGTACCTTTTCTTGTGTTTGGTACCCTTTCGAAAGGGTGCCGAAAAAGAGGTATGGTACGGTTCGGTACGCCTTTTGACAGTGGAAACGGCTATAAAAGCGTACCGACCCGTACCATACCACTCAGTGGAAACGGGCCATTAAACAATAGCTATCTGAATTGTATTTTTTAGTGTGCAGAAAAACCACCAGCAAAACTAAAGCCAGTAGATTTCTTTACCCATCTACCACCAAGTACATACACACTTTAAAACACACACCTTTATTTATTCTCATTCTTTCTTGCTTTGGCAATATATCGTAGTGTATACTATTATTAATAATCTATTTAAATTATGTACAAAAATAAATTAATTAATTTAAAAGCGGCATTAATTTGCGCCCTTTCATGGTAGGTGCCACTGTTGTGGAAAGTTGCACTGGATCTCGACAAACATCTTCTAGGTTTCAAAAAAGAAGCTGAGGTCTTCAAAGTTCTCAAGTTGAAGCAGTTTATTGTTACAGCAGAGATGGTCGATCGAGCTCTCTCCCTCTCAATGATCAAAAACCCACAGTTTATATACAGTTTCTTAACCATGGGTATCATGAGACATGATGTAACATCACCCTACTCCTGGCTCCAATAGGATCCTAGCTTTTTAATTAATGGCTGTATGTTTTTCTGTTTTTACATATCTTTAAGGTCATACAGCATGTGCTTACAATCATGTGTTTGCATATGATCGTGTTGTTTCCATACTTCCTAATGATTCCCTTTATGTATGCTATTTTAGTGAGGGTTGTTTTTATCTTGGTCAATACATGCATTTACCTAAATGTATTGCATGCGCTCTGTCTGCATTCTTACTTAGGCGCATGACCTGTTGTGCTTCAATTATAAGGCCCTCAATTATAAGACCCTGCATGTCTGTGTGTTTCCTCTGCATCTCTTGAATCCATGTATTTCTATAAGTGTATTTTAATAATAATCTATATTTTAATAGTGGCAGATTATATAGTGATTACATAATAAAAGTTCCTCTATAATTCTTCTATACCACTGGCCTTAACTAATATGTACTTACACTGAAATTAATCATTTGCTGCAATGTACTTATTGTGTAAATACATATTTTTTTACATTGTACTTATGCTTGATTAAAAATTGCATGTAATTACAGTGCTGTTTATTTTCTGTGATTGCATCTTTAGTTACACTGTTGACCATCCCTTACACTTTAACCCAACACTAAACCTACCCATACCACCAAACATGTACATTATCAGCACATTAAGCACATTGTATTTATATTTTGATGAAAGTGCACAGTAGTTAAGACCACTTGATTTAAACCTTTTCCACATCTCCAGTGTTTCTCAGCAGCAGAAGTGGTCATAGTGTGTAAACTCAGAGTCAGTGAATGGGAGAGTACAACACATCATTATTCTACAATCCTATCTGCTGAAATAATGAGAGAAAAACTCCAGGATGGTGTTATCAAGACTTTCAGAAAGAGGAAAACAATAGTGTGAGACTAATAATGTCAGCCAGAGGAGAGAATATCATCAGATTTACTGTCCTGTGCCCCATACACACTGCATTACACACACCTCACACAAGCACTCAATTGCCTTCTGTAATTTGATGCAAAGGTGATGTAATACATATGTATGTTCATACTTAACAAAATCAAAGCATTAAAAACATTAAAGGATTTAAGATGCTGATGACCATCGAATGCGTCTTGTGAGAAGGGTCAATAAATGTGAGCGTCTGACTGGTGTTTGTGTCTGCAGTGAAGAGATGATGTCTCTCTCAGAGGATGAATGTGGACCTCAGGAGCAGGTGGAGGATGAGTTCACCTGCGCAGGTGTGTTGCGGGAGGCCATTCGAGCGCTGCAGCCCACCGTGGAGCGAGTGTTTAGGGTGAAGCTGAGCATCGGAGCCGAAGAAACTCCTTCACAGGATGGACAGATCTGGCTGCAGCTGCGCGGCTCACACACACACGTCACTGCAGCAAAGGTCAGGCACTTTCACTTTCTCACCGTTACCCTTTTGTGTGTTTCTGTTTTAAGTGAAAACATCAACATACAGTACTTTTCACTCGAAACCGAACGTTCGGTCGTCATCATCTAATGAAAAGCCAATGAGGAGAAGAGTGCAGGGCCCTTTATGTTAAATGTTAGATCTTTCAGACTTGCTGTCCATGTTAGTGTTGGCTCTTGTGTAGAGTGTTGCTGTGCTTCCTTTATATAGTTGAACTGGTGATTGTTTACTCCTCCCTTGTATATTTTGCATCTCTCAGCTGTTCGTGAAAGGTGTGGTCAATCAGGAAGCTCAGAAAGAGATGCAGTTCCCTGAAGTTCTTCACTGTATCTTCTGCGGTGCTAAAGGCCTGTTTATGGACTGCCTGATTAAAAACACCTCTGCTCATATGGTGGTGAGTAAACGCATGCTTTCTGGAGAGCACTTGAGCTAATGCATTCATTTTTGGTCTTTTTATAGTTAAAAAGTTATCATAGACAGCTATTCTAATAAGATGCAAATTTACCTAATTTGCATTTAGGAGTTTTAGAATGTAATTGTTTATAAATACATTTGACGAATATTCAAAATTATTTAGTAAAACGTTCAAGCTTTTTTCTATTTTGATGTAGTAAACGTTACAGCCACATGACTCTATTATTCTTGTCTTGTTTACTGTTGGTTGCTAGGTTACCAATACTACAGAAGACCACTCTTAAAGCTTGCATTTGGGAGATTTGAATGTTATTATTATACATTCACCGGCCACTTTATTAGGTACACCTTACTAGAACCAGGTTTGACCTCATTTTGCCTTCAGAACTGCTTTAATCCTTCGTGGCGTAGATTTAACAAGGTACTGGAAATATTCCTCAGAGATTTTGCTCCATATTGACATGATAGCATTATGCAGTTGCTACAGATTTGTCGGCTGCACATCCATGATGCCAATCTCCCGTTCCACCACATCCCAAAGGTGCTCTTTTGAATTGAGATCTGGTGACTGTAATTTAATTTGCATTTCTAATTTGCATTTGAGACCTACTTCCTCCGAAGGATGCATTCGAAGTGCGCTGTGTCATCGTGGCGTGACGAAGGATGTCTCATTTAAAAAAAATTCGAAGACTTCTTCAAACGCAGCCTCCAAATGCGTCCTTCGTTTCCCAGGTAATGAAGGACACAACTGGTGGATCCTTCGCGGCCTCGAATGTCCCAAGATTCATTGCCTGCTGATATCGGCAGGACGCTTTTACAAGAAAAATCTGGTTTAAATGTATGAATTAGGTTTATTTGACTTGGAGATCTTAACACGTTAATAAACAAAAAGTATGACATGTCTTACTAAAGAGTGATTTTATAGACAGTTTACATGTTTATGTGTACATGTATGGATCAAAGGTAATATATTTTCAGCTTTTATAAACCTCGTTTTGCCTTTAGATGGCTTACATTAAGTTTTAAAAGCACTTTGAAAAAAAGTCATTACACATTTTATTACCGCGCATTAACAGCAGCTGTTACGATTGCTAGGTGATGAGATCTGTACTCTGTAGGCGAGATCGTCTCATATCAAAATGCTCGGTTCAGCCTGTGTGGACTTCGAAGGACTCACCTTTGAAGTCGGATGCAGTCTCTGAAATGAGACACATCTTATGACATAGCGAAAGTTACAGCCATGTGAATCCATTACGCTTGTCTGCTTATAGTTGGTTGCTAGGTTACCAATACTACAGACATCCACTCTAACCAAAGACTATAGAATACACAAGATGTGTCACTCGTATAGTTTTGAATTAGGAAAAGTATAACATCAATATGGTAAATGAAGCCCCGCCTACTAGTACAGGAGCCAATCATCGATCGCTATAGACTGACATTTCTGCAGAAGAGAAACTAGGATCAGACGTGTGCTTTGGTCAACAAATGCGCTGTAATCTCAGCGAATACAAGCTTCACAGACACGAGAAACATATCCACATAAAGCTTGACATCTGTACTTTTAAATGAACCAAGTGCACTTGAAAACAAAAGTTGTTTGGTTTTGTAAGCTGTATGAAATGAGAGCGAGGTACAGTCTGTCCTGTCAAACGCACATCACATGACAGCAGCAACTGCTCAAACGCTCACAAACGTGTAAACAAAGAGTCGCTGCCATTTCTGGAGGAGATTCGCCATCAAAACCAAGATGTGGATTACTTCAGAAGAGCAGCGTGATCAGATGATCATTATCCAGAAGATGATCAGCCGTAAAGGAAGTTGGTGTCGTGATCTCGTTCCTTTCGAGTGCACATTAGCTCGGGCACCCTGAAATATGCAGATTTTGTTTGATTCGAACGTTTAGAAATGAAATTTATGAGACAGCTGTTGTTTAGTTTTATTGGTGATTCCAAACCTGCAATGCAATCATAAGCTTGGCTAACAGTTTTGGAGAATCTGATGTTTCCCTATTCACACAGAATGCCCAAGCATACTGACGAGAGGCTTTTTAAATCAAATCACTTTTATTGTCACATCATCAGCAGCACGTGTGCTATGATGAGTGAAAAGCTTAGGTGCTGGCTCCAGACAGTGCAAAATACAGATAGTGCAAAATACAACAGTGCAAAAAACAGAGTGCAAAATACAGCGACAGTGTAAAATACAGACAGTGCAAAATACAACATACTCACAAAAAAACAAGACAGTGTAAATTTGGCCATGTGACAGTGATGCGTACGATGGATAGGTGTACACATAGTTTTAGGCAGTATTGTTTAAGTATGGATTGGTTAAAGTGCAGTGCATGCTACATCTTTATGGTGTGCAGTGTGGGGTATGGAAGAGTTTGTGTGGGGTGTGTTAAGTGTTCATCAACCTGATAGTATGAGGGAAGAAACTTTCCTTCAGTCGTCTGGTCCGTGACCGAATGCTGCGGAACCGTCTGCCTGAGGGTAGCAGAGAGAAAAGTCTATGGCTTGGGTGGCTGGAGTCGCTGATGATTCTCTTGGCTTTCCTCATGCACCTCCTGGTGTAGATGTCCTGGAGGGAGGGAAGCTCACCTCCTACTACACGTCCAGCAGTTCGCACAATCCTATGTAGACCTTTGCGATTGCTGCTGGTGCTGTTCCCGTACCAGGTGGTGATGCAGCCAGTGAGGATGCTCTCCACAGTGCAGGTGTAGAACGAGCGGAGGATGTGGGGGCTCATTCCAAACCTCCTGAGGCGCCTGAGGAAGAAGAGGCGTCGTTGTGCCTTCCTCAACACTGCGTCTGTGTGAGCAGTCCATGTCAGATCCTCAGCGATGTGTACTCCAAGAAAATTGAAAGTGCTGACTCTCTCCCCTGGTGTCCCGTTGATGGTGATGGGAGTGTGTTCCATCAACAGGACACACTAAGGTTTCTAAGGGTGCTTTCACACCTGCCTTATTTAGCTTGGTTGAATCGCACTAGAGTTCGTTTTCCCTCTTGGTGCGGTTCGTTTGGGCAGGTGTGAATGTAGCAATAGTACTCGAGTGCGCACCAAAAAAGTGGACCAAAAAAGGGCTTTCAAACGAACCCTTGAGAGGATCGTTTGTGGTGAGAACATGGTCCGAACTAAAACAGACCCAACCTCAAAGTACTGCGCCTTTTTGGACTAATTCAGCAGCCGTAGGCCGATGCGCTGTGCATTATGGAATGTGGAGGAAAAGTATTTGTTGACAGAGCTTTACCAAAAGAGAGTGAGAGAGAGGGGGAAAACATTACCTAATAGATCGTTGGTAATATTTCCGGAAGATGACCATGTCGCAGTTTAGCTAAATTAATTCACGCCTTCTTCTGACGTGCGATGTGCCTTCGCATGTGCAATGCCGCTCTTAAACATTGTTTTTTTAGCCGCAGCCACGCTTCATTCTCGAGCAGGGATACAATCAGCCAGCACAGTCGTAGCTCCATAGTCAAAAGCGACATTTTGTGTCTGCCGGTTTCAGTGTTGCCAGATTGGAAATGTGAAAGTATCGTACCAGAACCTCAAAATTATTGTATTTGGAGGAAAATTATCGTACACGAGTCAAACGGAGAGTATACAGCTATTATCTAGACAAATACACAACGTGCAAATTACCACAATACGTAAAAAAAATAAAAAATAAACCTTAGTGGGAAGGTTCAAACTCCACCTTCGAGTCTCTGTCATGGAATACCTGCGTGTGTTGCCAGATGTTGAGGGATTCATTTTGCGGTACAAATTAAACGCCTACATGGAGCGCAACCTAGTGCTGGTTGGCTTGAAAGCAGTGCACCCTCCCGAATTTTTAACATAGTTTAGTCTGAGGGTGTGCACGAGCCCATACAGAGGATCAATAATGAGCCGATCTCGTGGCTTTGTTTTGATGAGATTAACTTTGGAAAAACACGTTCGCATAATGCATTTGAATGGGGAAAAACTCCCCTGGTCTTCTCACCTTCCTTTTCAGCACTACTTTTAAAAACTTGACCGACCTCAACCTGAAAATGACTGACTTAAGCACAGCCGCGCACAGCAGGAATGTTAGAGAGAGCCATTCTCCACGTTGATTGGCTGAGGAGATGTAACGCAAGATGAGAAACTACAGTCATTGGATAGAAAACGTGTCTAACTCCACCTTCTCCTCACAGACAGCAGACACAAGATGCAGCTAGCATTAAGTATAGAAGCCCTAAGATTACAATGAAACTCATTTTAAATGCCATAAAATTCTGAAATTTTGTACATTATAGGATTTTTTGCATTATTGATCGTACAGAGGTCGAAATTATCGTACAAATACGATAATTATCGTACGTCTGGCAACACTGGCCGGTTTGTTTACTTGTGGGAGTTCCATTGGCATTTTCCCGCACTTGAGTATTGACCAATCGATAAGCAGTTTAGGAAATATGTTCAATAACATCTGGCCAATGAGTGATGTGGATTTTGTCACATGACTGCATTTTGGTTCTTTTCAACGGATTCGGATCAAAGCAATCAGTGTGGTGTGAAAACGACCCAAAGACGGCAGAAAATGCTACAATGTATCATGTATTGCCCTTGGTCCGGACCAAATGAACCGAACTACAGATGTGAAAGCACCCTAAGATTGCCACCGGGTAAAATGACTTGCCTTAAAGGGATTTTGCTCTAACAACTTGATGGAAATGCACCTAATTTGCATTAGAATGCTGTTTTTTTATAAATTTGATTAATATTTGAAATTCTTACAAAAAAATTTAAGCTTTTTTCTTCTTTGACAAATTAAACATTACACTCCTCAGCACAAAACACACGCTTACAGCCAAGTTAGTTTGCTTCAGGAGAA
Source organism: Danio tinwini (assembly GCA_903798205.1). Lineage (NCBI taxonomy): Eukaryota > Metazoa > Chordata > Actinopteri > Cypriniformes > Danionidae > Danio > Danio tinwini. The sequence goes on along the minus strand of CAIGQZ010032222.1, from coordinate 12,856,956 downwards.
AAAATTAGGGTGTGACATCATTTATGAAAAATGTACTTTCTGTTTCAGGCTTCACAGATTGTGTTTCTGGCCACTTCCAGAAACATCTTCATTTACAGTACATGGCATCATTTTCATTCACATACTTGACCATATTCGTTAATACAAAAACTGATCAAAGATATTTCACTGCTTAAAATATTCTTCTAAATAAATAAATAACCATCTTTCTTTCTCTCCTGAAAAAAAATCTTTGCTAAAATTAGAAATTAAATTAAGAAAAAACTAAAATGTTATGTAATGGCTAAAAACACTATAAAATTAGGTAAGATTATGATTAGATTCAACTTTATTGTCATCACACATGTACAAGTACAGGGCAACGAAGTGCAGTTTAGGTCTAATCAGGAGTGCAATAGCAGCAAGTGCAGGATACAGGTATAAGTTATAAAGTGCAGTTATAGAAAAACTATGGTGATATTTACAAATGGATGTACTATCAACATTATATACAGGTTGTGTTAGCTATGAACAGAGATTTACAATAGATGGATAAATGTACAGGTTGCTATTAATAATCAGAAGTGTGCAAATCGATATGAACAATTACAAATGTACATGTGCAGTAGGTGTGTACAGTTCAAAATAAATGAATCAGTGCAATGAATATGTGCAATTTTTAAATGTGCAAATGTTAAGTAGTGCAGTGATTATGAGGAGTAAACGTTATGAGGAGAGTGGGGGGTGATTTAGGAGGGCAAAAGAGTCAAAGGGGGCAGAGTTCAAAAGGGAGACAGCTCTGGGGAAGAAGCTGTTCTTTAGTCTGCTGGTTATTGTCCGGGGGAGCCTGAAGCGCCGGAGAGAAAACAGTCTGTGAGCAGGGTGAGAGGAATCCTTAAGAATACTGCGTGCTCGGCGCAGACAGTGCAAGATAAATGCAAGATAAAGTAAATGCATTAAACATAGTTTCAAGTCTATGCAAAGACAAAAATATATAAGATAAAGTTTTTAAAAAGCTATATAAATGCTACCTGAAAGATTCAAATATATGAAAAGAAAAGAGAATAAAAAAAAATTGATGAAGAAAACAAAATGTATTCAAATGCATTAAATGCAATATGTCTGCATGAAAACAACATAAAAATAGAATAAAATGCAAGATAAAGTTTAAAAATAAAAAAGCAATATAAAGGCTTTCTGAAGAAAAGCACAACGTCCAAGATAAAGGTTATTTGAGAAACAAAATAAAAGTCTACATAAAGACAAACATCCAAAAACATCCAGAAAAACATCTATACAAATGCACAGCAGTATAAAGACTACATGAGTACGCAATAAAAAAAAAAACCAAAGATAAAAATCATAAAGGAATACCATACCAGGAATAAAAAATACAAGATTAAGGTTATTTGAGAACAATAATAAAATGCACGAATAATGTTAGCTGTGAAACAAGCAAAATAAATATTTAAAAATAATAAGAGCATGGTTTTCATTTATGCGTAATGATTTAAAAATTAAATAAATATTTTTCATTTATTTATCTAAATATAATATTAATAATCATTATTATTTTTATACATAATGATTAAAAATGTACATAAATATATTTATTATTATTTTTCTATATAAATAAATTAACTATTATTATTTTGTATGTAAATATGTTTATTATCATTTGTTTATTGCTATATTTATATATATAATAATAATAATTACTATTATTATTATAAATTTTTATTTATACATCATTTAAATTTATTTAGGGAGGCACGGTGGCTCAGTGGTTAGCACTGTGGCCTCTCAGCCAGACGGTCGCTGGTTTGAGTCCCGGCTGGATCAGTTGGTGTTTCTGTGTGGAGTTTGCATGTTCTCCCCGTGTTGGCGTGGGTCAACACAACACCTGCGACATGTCAGCATGCTAACCTCAATGCTAATAGTGCTGACATGAGCGGATTTTCTTCTGTCCTGTAGGTGGGTTCTCCAGGGTTCCTCCTGATCAGCGGGCTGACGGAGCCTGTAGTAAAGGCCTTCTCCTTCATTGTGGACCTGGTCGAGAAGTACCACAGTGGGCAGGGGCGGCGTCCTGACAGCGCAGGGGCGTCCTTAGAGTCCCGACGAGCCTTCAAGACGCTGGTGGAGGAGCTGGAGGACCGGCACATACTGGAGCTGCTGGCGCTGCCGGTGCGGGTGAAGGAGGCGCTGCTGGAGCTGGTCAGACTGGGCGGAATCACACACACTCACACACTGCAGAACCCAGAAAACAGACACACACACACACTGCAGGAGCCGCTGACCTCATTGCAGGAGAACGGAGGAGTGCATGAAGCGTCGGATAATCATAATAACGCAGAAAACTCACATTCACAGCGGCCACTGTTGGGTAAGCTACTTCAAAAAAGGGGAGCTATTATGCAGAATTTTATAAGGGGTTTAAACCCAGGTGTGTGTCAGCAGTGTGTGAATATCTCCAGCCTCTAATGGTCAACATGAATAATTCTGTTTTATATAGTCAGACTTGATCAAAACAGTGTGCAGAAACACTTTGATTGACATTCTCCCTTTGTACGTGTCATCAGAGAGAGAAAGCTCCGCCCACTAGTGCCCATCTTTCCCTCATTAGCATAAACAGCAGCCCTGAGTGAGAAGCAGCCATCTGTCCATTAGCCATTAGAGTGTTAATGAGCTGCTGAAGATAATGTCAGCATAGACTAAGAGGATTATAGATGTGGAGTTTTAAGCCTAGTTCACACTACATGACTTTAAGCATCGGCAGATCGCTGTGCTGTTCACACTACACGACTTGATTTTGTGTCTCTTTTAATCGCTGTGGTGTTCACACTATGTAAATGATCCACAAGAGGGGGGTCACACACTACATGATCTGACAACAACTCCTTCCCCAATATGAGGACACATATATTGCACTAAACAGTGAACATTGGTTGTTTGAGCAAATTCGTTCTTCCGGTTTGAAGCAAACAGTTTGACATTTGAACAACACAAGGGTTAAGTGTCATCATTCATCTTCCCCAAGGTTTCACCCTGGACTCGAGACACTTCCAGACTGCAGAGCCTCCAGAACCTGACCAGCCTCTGGACAGCAGCGGATGCGGAGAGGAGTTCCAGCACCTGCTCAAGTTCTTCACCGCTATGGGCTTCACAGAGGCGGTGGTGCGCAGCGTTCTGGCCCGAACTGGCCCTAAAGAAGCCTCACAGCTCCTAGATTTAATCCAGCAGGAGCAGGACAAAACTGACCAGCAAAACCAGCTCGATTCTGGAGAAATGCACGCGGTGGAGAGACCAGAGGCTAATCACACAGATGCTAAACAGGAGGACTTTGTGTTAGGAGTGTTGAAGGCGGCAGCGGCGACCTGCGGGTACACGGAGGAGCGTGTGATGGAGGTGTACGGCAATCTGCCCGAGATAAAGCCTCACGAGCTGCTTATGCAGCTGCAGAAACAGGAGCACACACACACCAATGGGGTCAGAGATGGCAGCCAGCAAGCGGATTGGACGACTGAGCGTGATTCAAGGTCAGATTTGGCTTATGATGGTATCAGATTTTATTGTTGTCAATAATTGTTCAAGCTTTTTGAAACACCACTGCAAATGCAATAGAAATATTCTTCAAAAGACACTTTAGGAAGGCATGTCTTTTGAGTGTACAAGTTGTTTTGGTTGCAATTAATTACGATTAGTCTTTGCCCAGCAATAATTATCATGATATATTGGCTTTTTATCTGCATATGTCTAGGTCATATGTTGAGAACTTGGACCCTGGGAGCAGAAACAGAGCCTCAAACCACGAGTCCTCTAAACCGATCAGCATTCCCGGGTCTGGATCCACAGTCAAGGGCCCGCCGCAGATGACGTACTCCTGGGAAAACATGACTTCAGATATTCACCCAGTGAATTCCTACAGCCAATCGCCTCCGAATAACAAACAGAGCCTGGATGTCCCCTCAGCAAAGTTTTCAAATCACACACCCAAAGCGAAGCCGGAGCGAGGGGCCGCAGCGTCTGTGGTGACGGGACCCCAGCGGTTCCTGGAGGGCCTGAAGAAACCCTTTAGTCTGCAGCTGTCAGACCAGCCTGGAGACTCTCAGCTGCGGCACGTCATCATTGACGGAAGCAATGTGGCCATGAGGTACGCTTACACACCTCTACACACACATGGAAGCATAATTTATAGCAAACTATAGCAGTTAATCTGTTGTGGTGATATTACAGTTGCTATGGTAACACAACAACTATGGCAATTAATCTGTTGTGATATTACAGTTGCCATGGTAAC
>CAIGQZ010032222.1:12830593-12846955 GCA_903798205.1 Danio tinwini | reverse complement strand
AGTTTTAACAGCAGATGGCGCTCTAGGCTAGTTTTAACAGCAGATGGTGCTCTAGGCTAATTTTAACAGCAAATGGCGCTTTAGGCAAATTTTAACAGCAAATAGCGATCTAGGCTAGCTTTAACACAGATGATGCTCTAGTCTAGTTTTAATTCAAAACACCACATGCTAGGGACCTGCTGCTCAGATGTGATTTATCAAAAGTAATTCGCTAACTATTTAATTTCATTAAATATTAAGTGTAATATGTGCACTTTTTTCATTTTTCAGGGCTTATATTGTTTGTTCTATGGTGGGCTCTGCTAAACAGGACAATAGGAGACCAATAACTACTACTGTTCATTTTAATTTTACAAATGTCATATTCAATTTGTCTACAAACTCTGTTTAAAACTATTAAACTATTAAAGAGATTCACCATTGGGGGGGTGATCCGAGCAAACCAGTATATTAATGGTTTTACAGAAATAATTGCCTCCACCTGATTAATTATTTTAGGATCAAGTGTTGGGTGTAAAGTATACAGCGCCATCTGTTGGTATAAACTCAGTTCAGAATCTATTTTTTTAGTTGCAATACATTTGAACAATCTCAGAGAATAAATAAATGATTTATCGCCACAGTCCGACTGTCCTCATTGTAATGTTTTTTCAGTTTTAGATCATTTATACATTTGGTGTGTGTATGCTGAAGAGTTTTTGATCTATGTTTGTACTTTTATGATATGTTTTAAATTTTAAATGGTAATATACTTTTGTTAATAATAGTAATAATAACTTATTTACATGATTGTGAAAAAATATAAACGTCGCAGAGACCAAAACTGAATGTCTTTAAGAATTGAGTGTTTTTCTCAAGTTTTTCAGGGATAAAATTGTCATTATAATCTGTCTTGTTTACATTTACAGTTTGTATTTTTTTATACTCGTGTCGTGTTTGATACGTCAGTGCCTGATTACATATCAAGTTAGTTCTAAATATATTTTTTTTACTTACTATTGGTAAATAACATGGTAATAAATGGTAATAAAAACAAAAAAAACTTATTTTTGTGAACTGCGAATAATGGCTTCATATTTTAAATTAAGTTTTAAGTTGATGTAAAATAAGAGCATAAGAGTATGAAGCGTTCGCTTTAAATATAGTCAAATGTGTTATTTGTCTGTTTTGTAATGTTATCTTGTTTGCAATCTTTTATTACAATTGCTTTTCAGTGTAAATATTTAAATAAAGAAGGCTAATTTTGTGTAGCAGGCATTTTTTATTACTAACCCAGATTTTAAATGGCGAAACATTTGAATTGTGTGTGATTTATTATTGTTATTGCTAAAAATATTAATTGGCAATGTTATCAACATCCACACTGTGTGACTATATTTAGTGTGGAGTAGATTTACATCAGCTTACCACAGCTTTATCATCTCACAACAGAAACATTCAGAATTTCAATTTGGCTTTTTAACTCTGATTTGTTAGATATAAACTCAATGGCTAGCGGTCATAAATATACTAGATATAGCATACGAGCATGCCTCAATACTGCCGCCATATTACAAGGTTAGAGCTCCATAGTTTACGCTGTTATGACTTATATAAGAAGAGTAATTCTCAAACTAATCAAGACTCATAGATATACACTACACTACCCAGCCTGTACCAAGATGGCGCCTCTATTGACGCATTCATTCAAATAGGCAACAATAGCCTATACGATGTCTAGTGTATATATCTATGGGCTAGCAGTTTCCACCACATTAAGACCAATTAAATGTTTAAAAAATAAGCTTTAATCAGGAATATAACAAAGACTATCATGACAAAACATGCTTTATTCTCTGTCAGTGAATTACATTACAGTGAAGAGAACTCAACAGGAAAACGTCATGAAAATACACAAAAATCTAAACCTTTTTTTTTTACTTACAAAATATAAAGATATCTTATATTTAGATATTTATTTGCAATATAATTTAATATTGTATGTAAGTGTCTGTTAATTTGGATTACATAGTTTTTACATAAACTTACAATATACAACTATAGGGAAAAGATTATAACAATTGTTAAGTTTTCCCGCCTTTTTTAAAATCTAACTGACAAAACTGCCCATTACTGGTTTTCTAGAGCTCAACTGTCGATCAACACTCTCAACAGGACTATATTCATTTTCTGTGATGGTATGGTGCTTTTGGCAAACAACCCAGCTAGCAAAATTCATGTGGCTCAAATTCGGCCCACACCAGACACTTACATCCGGCCCACATACCGCATAGAATGATGGCACTTGGGTGGTCCACTCCTGTTTGCCAGATCTGGACCACAATTAAGACATAGCAATATCACATATCAGCAGGGCCGGTGCGTCTAGAGGCGACTTAGGATGGCAGGACAGTGAGGGTGGCGTCCTCGAACCCCCCGGTCCTTATTTTCATCCACGACACCCACCACCTCCCTTCCGGTCCTCACTTTCATCCGCAAACCAGTCACTTTCTTTTTCATTTTTGGGTTGAGGGCGGTGTGATCGTCATTCGCCTAGAGCGCCATATCAGCCAGAATTCAACCAAATGAACCAGAACTGACCCTATTTATTCTGGCCCAGATCCGGCCCACAGCATACACTTATATATGGACCACATACTGAATGGAATGATGGCTCTAGGGCGGTCTGCTCCTGTTTTTTCCAGATCTGGGCCACAAATAAGCCAAAGGAATACCACATATTAGCCATAATTCAACCAAATGAACCAGAACTGACCCTATTCTGGGCCACAATTTGCTTTTATTTTGGCCCAGATTTGGCCTACACCTTACACTTGCTGGGTGTGGCAAAGTACAAAAATCCCAGCATGCATTGCAGTATGAATACATTCTATAGCTTATTGATGCTCCAGTTTTCATTATTTGCTGTTGATTCTGCTGTTTATGTTGACGTTGTTGATTTAGGGACTTTTAGTCTTCTGTTTGTGATGTTTGTGAGTTTTGTTCATTTTGTTAATTGTCACCATTGTTGAGGTTCATACGCTGATTATTCATCTCTCTGTGAGCAGAAGTTTAACCAGAGAATTGTTTTAGCTTATAAACCTTTAAAATTTTGTGGCATGTGCAAGCATTTTATTACGTTACTTCTAATAATGGATTAAACATTGGCTAACATCAGTGAATTTTATTATTTCCTCACAGGTTGTGCCTCACTTCATTTTATTGTTTTTTATTTTGTTGTTTTTTACTTGGCTTGTTTGCTGTGATGAATAAACTTTTCAAGCAAAGTTCTTAAAACTTACAGCAGCCCAAATAAAAATTTATGTTAGGAGCTTCAGGGCTATGAGCCCAACTAAAGCAAACACTTTTCTCCATGATGGTGACTTTAGTCTATGTAGTCCACATATGTGATAAGATAACTGGGCCACATTTGCCATATCTTCTCTGGGCCATTTTAGGTTCACAGCCACATTAGCCAGAGCTAACTGCCAAATATTTGCCAAAAGTGGCCCACATTTGTTATAGAATAACTGGGCCACATTTTCCATATCTTCTCTGGGCCACATTAGGCTTACAGCCGCAATATCCAGAACTTACTGTGCCAAATATTTGCCAAAAGTGGGACACATATGTCTTAAAGGGCACCTATGGTAAAAAATCTCCTTTTCAAGCTGTTTGGACAGACATATGTGTAGGTATAGTGTATAGAGCGTCATATTGGGGTGATATAAACACACTCAGTGCTTTTTTTTCCATTTAACAACATAAAAACTGGAAAATTGGAGTGGTTTTAAGACCGACTGCAACTTGACATAGGAGTGCGGTCCCCCCGCCCACCAATATTGATTGACAGGTGTGCATTACCATATCCTCAGTATGTTGTTTCACGTCCGCCATTTTCAGTGTGTGAGTCAAAGCGACGTCACCTAAGAAACACCCTTGCTCTATTTTTAGATGTAAGGCTCATTGGGCTCAACATTCACCACGTTATCGCTCTCCTCACCGCCAGTGTTTGAGAGTTTTGGTGGGTTTGCATACATGTGTACTTTTCATTGCGTCTTCCTTACACTTCAGCGGTTTGCATTTCCCGCGGTCACAGAAGCTCCCTGTCATCTTAACTAGGTGCAGCTGGAAAGTGCGAGCGCGTTGCCTCACGTGCGCATCCCTCCATTGGAAATAACGAACTAACGACACGCAGCGCCATGCATTTCGCGTTGTCGCGAGTGAAAGTGACGACCGTGGGGTTTGCTCACTATTCTGCCGCCTAGGTCGCCTCTATGGATGCGCTGGCCCTGCTCAGGACACTGTTCATATTTCTGCCGCGCCACAGAGCGCTATCTGAATAGTTTCATTTTAAATAACATGCGAATGTGCGCGTCTGGTGTGCCGCGTCATGGCTCTGAGCGGCGCGTCCGGTGCATCAAGCAGGTCAACCAGAAGTGCCGCTCGGCGACACGCAGCGTTGCGCCACGCAGCGGCAAGCTTTTTTGAATTCTAAACATAAGTTTCTATCAGGGGACACACACCGGCGCCGCAAGTGTGCGATACTTTCAACTGTCATGTGCGCGCTGTGTCGCGGTGCATCCGGTGTGTGATGCCCTTCAGTCAAAGTTAATTCAGTGTGCTTGGTTATTAGTCTCGGTGTAGGCTACAAGCTCAGAGCTTTAAACTAGCACACAGTTGGCTGTAAAACTATACAAAGACACAAATGATTTTGTCCTCTCTGCTTGGTCTGTGTCTGAGTCGTACAAGTACAGCTGGTTGTACCTGGTTGGTACACTCATGTTGCTTCTCTCTTGTCTGCCTGTCTATTACACAAAGCGGGGGAGCTCTTGGCTCCGCTCCCTTGTTAAGTTGGGCGGGAAGTCGAAACTAATTGTCATGTGAAGCAACACGCCCCTAAAACAGCAAACTGTGTACACGCCCCCAAAATGGCACTTTAACACATCATAATAAAAAAATCTGAATAGTGTTTAGAGCTGAACCTAAACTGGCACACTCAGAAGAACCATAATATTAATATTACATCTTAAAAAATAGGTCAAATAGGTGCCCTTTAAGATAACTGGGCCACATTTGCTCTAACACGTGTAAGCCATTTTAGGTCTAGACCCAGATTACCCTTAAATGACTGTGCCACATTTTTGCAAACTGTGGCCTACATTTGTCCTACATCATTTTTATCATTTTCCACATGGACCACATTAGGCTCATATTCAGAGTACATTTTGCTATAAGTGCCAAATCTTTGCCTTAAATGGCCCATATATGAATTTGATTCTTTGCCCCCCTTTGCCATTGCACAGGTGGGCCGCTTTAGGCTCACATTCATTTTGTCTGGGTGGAAGGAATACCACCAGTGCCACATAACTGCCTAAAGTGGCCCACATTCGTATACTATCTGGGAATAAATGTGACCACATGCTACATTTTTTGTAATAATATTCATAATATGTGTTTAGTATTGTAAAAGGACACTAGCCTATGGGGTTCAATGTTGAAGCACACCTGCAGTTGTCAAGAGTGTAGCAAATGTATGATGACAATTTCACAAAACAATTCGCCACCAAAATAAACCCTTTCTCTTGTTTATAACCGAAATTTGTAAATCTGAGAAAAAAAACTATTAGAAATGTGCTGATACTACATTACAGCATAATTTCTGTGACAATGTACAATAATTACTATTCTTTACGTTACCATGATGGGTAGGTTTAATGTTGGGGTAGGAGTACATGTTAATAAAACACAATTTAACAGGTAATTTAATATATAATGTAAATGTAACCCACTCAAATATTTGAGCATTAAATTTAGTTTTATTTTTATTTTCTTACCTTACTTGATGCACAACATTTGTGCTTGTAAAATAAATTATAAATGTAAATTTTTATAATTAGAAGTTATTTTCTAAAAAAAATAAAATAAATAAATAATAAAAAAACGAAATTGAGGTCAAGGGTGACTGACGTCACTTGCACGCCAGCTTGTGGTGAGGACAGGAGAGACGCATTTTGGCTGTCTTCTAACTTAATCCATCCTGCTAATTCTTCATAAAATACATGTCCCAAATTGTTTTGCTGCATTAGTTTACGGACATTGGACTGTTCCATCGCGCTGCGGCCGCATTGGACTCGTGCAGGCAAGGGGAGAGACTCGTTGCATTCATTCTTTGAGGATTCCTGTCAATATAGATGGACTCACTTCATCGTTCAATCGTCGAGGATTTTCGTAGGAACACATACACTGATTCAAATTCATTGAACTACGTTTTACATTACGTTCAAGACTTTGAAGTGTTCACATATATATTGAAACTTGGGACGTTTATACTTAAAACTATTTTTCATACTTTGTATAATTAGATTTTTTTAAAGGAACTGAATTGCTGTGTACATAATGTTGTATTTTGTTTATTTATTTATTTATTTTTTTGTTTTGAATACCTGAGTACATTTTCATCAGAGCTAAAACAACAAACCAAACAATTCTGATACAACACAGAAAACTCAAATACAGCAAACTCAAAAGAGTTTTCTTGTGGGTATTTATTTTTATTTGAGCCGTTGGAGATTATAATGTGAGTAATATGCAAGTGTAGCCACACATTTCATAAATACATTGTTTTGTGGGTGTGAGATATCCCGAACCCGAGATTCCAAGTAAATTGTGCTGTGAATTCATATATAATTGGAAAGCTCAGACCCCGTAGATATTTTTTTTCTCTTTTCAGTAAATCAACTTAATAGGTGGGTTACATAAACAATTATCGTTAAAAACGCAGGTGTGCGTGACAGGAATTAGCCCTTATTCGAATTCGCGCGGTTTTCGTTGAACAATAATCTCCTCAGTCTGGAGAGAAAACCCGCGAAAATCATTCATTCAAGTGAGGGCTAAAGTATGTTTGTTTACACTGTGCGGTTAATTTAATCTTTAAGCTGATGTGAAGACTGTAAGTGTATATTTGTCAGTTTGTTGTGGGTTTATCTGCTGTAAAAACGTTATACCTGACTGCATTTATAAAGATAGTTTTACATTAGCCAACGTTTAAAGTTTTCACATTATTTTTAGATCAATAGTCCTGTAATTGTTTATTGCTAGTTTACAGTGCACTGTGAAGAAACTTTCATTTAGAAAATGTAGTAAAATTAAGGTTGAATACATTTTTTAGACATAACGCTATTTCATGCTAACTGTTTAGATGACTATAACTTCATCAGATGTCTTTTAATATGAATACTAATTGTGTTAAGGTGCATTTATAAATGAATAAATATATAAAATGAATATTTGTTAAAGTTATATGGGACAGTGAGCTCTAAAAGTGGTAATGACATTTTACTCCAAACTAGCTGGATGTAGATTTAATCAATTGTGTTGTATTTTTTTTATTTATACACATAATTTACATTTGGCGACGCAGTGGCACAGTGCTGTCGCCTCACATCAAGAATGTCGCTGGTTCGAGCCTCGGCTGGGTCAGTTGGGATTTCTGTGTGGAGTTTGCATGTTCTCCCTGTGTTCGCGTGGGTTTCCTCCGGGTGCTCCGGTTTCCACTACATTCCAAAGGTATGCGGTACAGATGAGTTGGGTTGGCTAAATTGTCCGTAGTGTATGAGTGTGTATGGATGTTTCCCAGAGATGGGTTGTGGCTGGAAGGGCATCCACTGCGTAAAACGTGCTGGATAAGTTGGCGGTTCATTCCCCTGTGGCGACCTCGGATTAATAAAGGGATTAAGCTGAAAAGAAAATGAATGAATGATTTATTTTTAATTCTTAACAGTAACAGAAAGGCATTAATACTTTTTAGAATTACACAAAAGACTGAGATAACAATCAATTTGCATACATTCACAATCTTTCCATTCTCCTTATTAATACAACATAAAAGAAAGAATGAATGAATAATTTACATTTATGTCCAGATTTATTCAAGTTCAACTCAATGTCCCTGCTTAAACACTAGAGGGAGCAGTTATACTAGATCAGGGGTGCCCAAACCTTTTCCTATGAAGGATTAAAACCAAATATTATTGAGAGCCGCAGAGTAAATCTACCAAACTATATAGAGGCCATGGGTAATTTCCTGATTTATTGGAAAACATTACTTTAAACTATTAACTAGGCTAGTTAACTATTAACTAATGCTGTAAAACGTTAACAATAGATAACTTATTGCAATGAAACACACACAATCACATTTATAACACAGTGGAGCTCAATGCTGAATGCATTAGTCATGCAGAATCTTGATTTGTCCTCTATCCGTCAGTGACAATACATTTAAACTACATCTGATTAATTTACACACAGCAAAAAAATCAGTGTATATTTAGCTCAGTTTGAGTTTAACTTAACACTCCTCGGGTGTACATATGACTCCCTCCATTTTGGAGTTAAAATAACACTTTCTAAAGTGTGAAATATGTCCATTACTCTCATTAGTTTATTTTAACACAGTAAGAGTTTATTCTTACATTGAACTGGACTGTGTGTTACCCTTTAAAGTGGTAATATATTACCTTTTGTCCTATTTTATCAATTGGTGTGTGTGACAGATCAAATATGTTGAAATTAGTTTTAATTTATTAAATGTTCATTAATCTTTTCAGAAATAATTTCAATATGTTCAAGCCTTTGCATTTTAAATGCAACAAGACATGTTTCAGGTTTACGTAAACAATACTGGTTTGATCACTGAAAGAACCAGTTTGAGCAACAAAAAAAACTGGACTTCCCATCACTAGTGGGAAATACACTGCATATTGTGTTAAAAGTTTAATACTGAAAAAACGTTCACACTCGTGGATTAAAATGTACTCTGGTTTTAACACTGAACAACACCAAGAAAATCACACTGTATATTTAACACTGGAATTTTTGCTGTGCACCATTTAATTGAAGCATTTAATTTCAGCTAGCTTTTAACGATAAATCAAACAAACGAAAGGTTGCTATAGTTTTGAAAGGACAATCTCTAAACCTTCCCCATCATTCTTCCTCTCTTCTTAGATGGGATGATGGGCCAAATCAAAGGTTACCATGGGCCAACTCTGGCCTGCGGGCTCTACTTTGGGCATCTCTGTACTAGATGCTGATGCTACAAATAGAATATTGAAATAACAATAAAAACATGCAATAAATAAGAAAGGAAGGATTTTTTTTATATATATGTATTATTAAATTTAATAAACTATACAGCACATCTGTTTCAGTGTATCATATAGTACTTTATTTTTCATTGTTACGTTTTAGGGCTGCACAATATATCGTTTCAGCATCGATATCACAATGTGTGTGTCCGCAATAGTCACAATCGCCAGATTTGCAATGTTAAATTGGGATTAAAGTCGACCAACAATGGAGTATACATCAGTATAATGATATGAGGATAACCCTAACAGAGTGAAACTTTTTTTTATCATTTTGCATGTGTTTTAACAAACATTTACAACTTTAACAAAGACAAAACTGACAGATTTATTAATACAATGATGACTATACCGTGTTATTTTACATTACTAAGTTTCTAAATACTGTTTGACTCTCCGGAAAACCATAAAGAACTGTTTATTTATCTTTTTCTTTGTAAGTATTCTTGCAATTTTATTTTTTATACATGATTCACACCCTTACATAATCAACCCAAGCAATCTAAATGAAGGATTTTTCACAATCTTCCATCTATTGAAATTGTTTTCATATCACAATATATTTCGCAGCAAAACAAAAGATGGCAATGTCAGATTTTTTCCAATATCATGCAGCCCTATAACATTTATTTATACACGTGTTTACATGCATGCATTTATTATTATTTTATTATTATTTTTTTGCAGGTTTGGTCTCTCATACTGTTGATGCATTTTCTGAACCAGTGTCAGAATATGAGGATGAGGATTCACAGAAAAAACACACCATATTCATATGCAGAGGTAATTCACATATAAACATTTGACCACCTCTGATTTCTTTCTTTGCATCTGTGAGGGAGAATTATCATGCACGTATATGCAAACGTGAAGCAACCTGTGACAAAAATAAATGTAAATAGACTTATTTATCATAACAGGAAATATGATGCAGTGGAAAAAATGAGGAGCTTACCTCCTCCTTCCTAATTTACATTAGTGTGTGCATCAGTGTTTAATGCTTAACTAGGTTAAACATCAATAAAAATGTGTGTTTATCTCATAGACTGTACAAGATATGGACGTAGTATCCGTGACGTCACCCATAGGTTTATGAAGAACCCAAAAGAAGCTACCAGTTATTTATTTATCTTTGTTTTTTATATTGATCTATCTTTGTTTTTTACTGTTGTTATTTTAGTTTTTTTATGCTTCATATTTTAGATTGTAGCGTATGTTTGTTCCTGATGGTTATGCAATAAAAATAAAAAAATAAAAAAAAGAAGCTACCAGTAGGCGTGGCCAACCGTCGCCATTTTGTTACTGTGTCATCGCACCAACCGGGGCATACCATACAAGGGCAAAAAGGCGGAGCGTGAGCGGAGCTACAGATGCATTAGAAACGCTTAATACTTCATTACCTGCGACTCGTTTGTGTTCTGACCCCATGTCCTTGGTTGTATACTATATCAATAAAGTGTTTAGACTTTTAAAAACACTGTTTCATAAGCAACGTCATAAGCACAATGCTTAGAGGATCAATGTATTACACATTGAGCCACTATAAGCATCGTTCTTATGACGTTTTTCAACAGGAGGAAAGTGTGAATGACTTCCAAACACTTCAGATATAGTCTGTGTTAGTAAATGCAGGACTATTGATGAAATCCAGGCAGAATTGTATGACAACGCTTCAGATGACTGTTTTATAGCCTACAGCTAATACATCTGTCAGATTCTGGAGTGCATTACAGCTCTAAAGAACATCATAAATGATAAATGATCTTAAATAAATCAAATACATTTATAGAGATGGTATAAGTATATAATTTCACTCACCTGGGAAACAAAGGTCATGTGAATGCTTTGTGAGCACAATTAAGTGCACACAGCATGCCATATCATCTGATAATTGCAAGAAATAATCCCAAAAGGCAACAGACTGTGTAAAGCCACATAAAACAACACAAAAATATGATGAATATGCCGAGATCCGCGGCTAATCAGCTGAGGTAAAGTGAGGCCACCAGCGAGAGCTAGCTGTCACTCAATTGGCCACGCCCTTAATTATGCAAAAATAATATAACGTAATATAAAAAAACGGATGAGTTATAAAAAAAATTCACCCCCTCACAGTTGTCTTGAAGGGTAATATTAGCTTTATGAACCAAACTCGTTCTTTGTACCAGGCTGTAAACACCTTTACTTCTGCTGTAAAGTTGGCCATTTCAACAGTGGCTCAGTAAAAATTTGCTCTATTATGAAGCCAGGACTAGAGGAATTTCCATGAATTGCAGTTTCAGTTACTTCCGTATGGGCTTCCCGAGTGAGAGCGGAAGGTTGCCGCTTGGTTTATCTTGATTTTTTAAAAACCATCAGCACAAGAGAGCGAAAATCTTTCCAATAACGAACACTGTCATCATAAGATAAAGCATAAAGGAGGGTCGATGTCCAGTGTCGTTTGCTTTCCAACATTAATTAAAATGATAATAATTTGAAGGGAAAATGGTTGTTTTGGAAGAACATGTATTATCTGCAATTTAATATTGTTTATAATGAATTAGTTAAAAAATAAATATTTATTGTTAAAATGTTATATAATGTTGTGCATGTAATTTAATATAACATTTAAATATACGTGAAAAGAAATAACTTGTCTTGCATTCATAATGCTAAGCTGAAAAAAAAATTGTCTAAATGTCAGCATGGAGATATTTAGAAAAATGTCTCTGGATTTTTTAATGTTCAGTTCAAAGAAATGGTTCATACGGTTTTGTAAACATATAAGAATGTTAATATTTTGGGGTGTATTATCTCCATTATCATAATAATACTAATTGTGTGTTATCTATAACTCAAAATCAGAAAAAGCTGGGACAGTATGGGAAACGCAAATAAATAAAAAACTAGGGATTTCCAAATTTACTATGACTTGTATTTCAATGCAGACAATACAACAAACATTATTTAATGTGTTGATCATGTAAATGTTTTTTTAATTAAACACGTATTTCACTTTTGGTTCTTGCGACACATTTCAAAAAGAGTTATAACAGTAAAGCATTTAGCATTTAGTGATTTCCTAATTGACTTTGACTTGTATTTCACTGCAGACAATATAAACACAAAATATTTGATGTTTTGTCTGTCGACTTTATTTCATTTGTAAATATCCATCCTGTCCTGTCATTCAGACCGGCAACACACTCCAGAAACAGTTGTGCCAGGAGCAGTTTGGGGCAGTGATCAGAAAAACTGCTGAATAATGATGTGATGTGACACAGGTGATGTCAACAGGTGATTGTGATTATGATTTGGTACAAAAGCAGCATCAAGAAAGGTCTAGTCCTTTAGGAGCAAAGATGGGCCGAGGATCGCCAGTTTACCAACAAATATGAGAGGAAATGATTGAGATGTTGAAAAACAATGTTCCTCAGAGAAAGAGAGGAGGGCATGTGGATATTTCTCCTTCAACAGTGCAGAACATCATTAAAGATTGAAGAAATCTGGAGGAGTTTCAGTGAGTAAAGGACAAGAGCGCAAGCCTAAGCTGAACAACCGTGATCTCCGAGCCCTCAGGGGGTGTTGCATCAAGAATCCTCATTCATCTATAAGCCAGATCACCACATGGGCTCAGGACTACTGCCGCAAAGCTTTGTCAAGTACCACAATACAGAGTTACATCCACAAATGCCAGTCAAAATTGTACTGTGCCAAAAGACAGCCCTATGTTAACAGTGTCCAGAAGCGACGTAGACTTTTCTGGGCCTGAAGGCATCTGAAATGGACCATCACACAGTAGAAACATGTTCTGTGCTCAGATTAAGCAGTGTTTCAGGCATTTTTGGGGAGAAATGAACGCTGTATGCTTCGGACTAAAGAAGAAAAGGAACATTCAGACTGTTTTCAGCAACAAGTCTAAAAGCCAGGGTCTGTCATGGTCTGGGGTTCTGTCAGTGCCCTTGGTAAAGGTAACTTGCCTTTCTGTGATGCTCCATTAATGCTGAAAAGCACACAGAGATTTTCCTTCTTCTCCAGGGACGATCATGCAGATTTCAACAAGACAATGCAGAGCCACATTCTGCACACAATACAGAGTCCTGCTGCGGAGAAAGAGGATACTGGACTGGCCTGCCTGCAGTCCCGACCTGTCTCCAATAGAGAATGTGTGGGGCATTTTGATGCACAAAATGTGACAATAAAAAGCCCGTACTGTTGCCCACCTTAAGACTTGTTTGCAGGAAGAATGGGACAGAATGACACCTGAAACACTTCATCACTTTAGTTCCTAAACGTCTTTTAAGAGTTGTGCACAAGAATGAGAACATTATAAATTGGGAAATGCTTTTTTGTCCCTACTTTTTTTTAAATGTGTTACAAGAATCAAAATTGGTAGAAAAAAAATACGATATACTGTAGGAGGCCGCACCGATATGTTTTTTCTCATCTGGCAAACAGTTTTAGATCACATAAAGAAGATGGACCCTTCAGTCATTTTAGAAGAGTAGAACCTTTCCTTGATATATACAGTTGCAATCAGAATTATTCAACCCCCTGATTTATTAGCCCCCCTGTTTATTTTTTCCCCCAATTTCTGTTTAACAAAGAGCAGATTTTCTCAACACATTTCTAATCATAATAGTTTTAATAACTCATCTCTAATAACTGATTTATTTTCTCTTTGTCATGATGACAGTAAATAATATTAGACTAGATATTCTTCAAGACACTTCTATACAGCTTAAAGTGACATTTAAAGGCTTAACTAGGTTAATTAGGTTAACTAGGCAGGTTAGGGTAATTAGGCAAGTTACTGTATAATGATGGTTTGTTCTGTAGACTATGGAAAAAATAAATAGTTTAAAGGGGTTAATAATTTTTAAAAACGGCTTTTATTCTAGCCAAAATAAAACAAATAAGACTTTCTCCAGAAGAACAAATATTATCAGACATACTGTGAACATTTCCTGAATCTGTTCAACATCATTTGGGAAATATTTAAAAAAGAAAAAAAAATTCAAAGGAGATTCAATAATTCTGACTTTAACTGTATATATATATTTTCTTTTTTCTTTTTTTCTTTCTTTATATATGAGAGTAAAATATGTTTTACATAATATTATTATTTATTTGTATTTTATCTTAATATCATTTTTATATTTGTATAGAGCCTAAATGTATATATGTGTGACGGGTTTTGTTTGTTTGTTGTGTTTGTTGTGCTATTTGTACTTTGTTTTATATCTACTATGTTCAATAAAAATACTTTTGAAAAAAAAGAATCAAATTTGGAATATTACAATTACATGATGAACACATTAAATAATGTTTGTTGTTTATGAAATACAATTAATAGTAAATTTGGAAATTACTACTTTTTTAATTGCGTTATCCATACTGTCCCAACCTTTTCTGATTGGAGTTGTGTTATATTTACAGAAATATTATTATTATTTAATTATTTTAGATTGTGTACTTGTTAATGATTATAAACACAACATGGCTTGCAATCATGATTTAATTGAACGGTAATAATTGAATATTGACGTGATAATAACCTTAGTGCTGTCAGAAGATTAATTGTGATGAACCTCATATTTCCATATTTGTCTCTGTATTGTGAAATGATTGTGTGTTTGTTGATTTTAATAATATTCATTCATTCATTCATGTTCTTTTCAGTTTAGTCCTTTTATTAATCAGAGGTCGCCACAGCAGAATGAACCGCCAACTTATCCAGCATATGTTTTACGCAGCGGATGCCCTTCCAGCTGCAACCCATCTCTGGGAAACATCCACACTCATTCACACTCATACACTACAGAGAATTTAGTTAATCAATTTTCCTATAGCGCATATGGGGAAAAAACGGGGACACCAACATGGGGAGAACATGCAAACTCCACACAGAAACGCCAACTGACCCAGCCAAGGCTCGAACCAGCGACCTTCTTGCTGTGAGGCTAACGTGCGCCACCGTGCTGCCCGATTTTACTTATATATATATATATATATATATATATATATATAGTATATATATAATAATTGAAAATGAATAGTTGAATCAGCAGGATCTCCACCCCTTTAGTCCACACAGGTAAAAGCAGAAGTGTTTTGGGAAAGTAATTGTCCCAACTTCTCATAATGTGTCCTTTGTTCTGTGTGTATCATTACAGGTGTCTGGACGGATACACACTCACTCACACACACACACACACACACATACAAACACACGCACACACACACAAACACTTACACTCACTCATGCACGTATTCACTCACACGCTCACTCAAACTCACACACAAACACACACACACACTCACTCATACACACTTTCACACACACTTGGAGGATGACGCTTCTCTGTGGGTCCATCTCTGCACCGTCAATCATGCTGTGAAACACACACACACCATCAGTCATGCTGTGGAACACACACACACACCATCATTCATGCTGTGGAACACACGCACACACACACACACACACACACACACACACCGTCAGTCATGTTGTGGAACCGGTTCCTCCAGTTGTGGAGGACAAAAAAAAAATGGAACCACAAATATTCAGAGAGTGCCGGAGAGAAGCATCGCAGCGGACGCAGAATGGAGGTACGAGACTTTACTCTGATTATTACTCTGTTTTACAGCCGTTCATCACAGCAGTGTGTGTGTGGTGTGTGTTCAGAACAGACACACACTGATCTCTCTCTCTAAAGCTGCTCTGAAATACTCTGATGAGATATTAATGACTGCCGATGTGTCAGGCTGAGCTCATTTACAGAGTGGCTGAAGATTAACTCACAATATTTAATCTCTAATGAACTCGAATTATCAGGTTAATGTGTTATTAAGAAGCTAGTTACTGTAATTAAATGACTGATCCACTGAAAATAGAAAGATTTTCTGTTCATTTATTGGTCATTTATCTTATATGACCTTTATTATTGTTGTTATTAATTATATAATTTTGTGTAATTCTTGTTTACTTAGAAACTGGTATGATTGTAGATTATTTATTGAATATATGTATTAATATTGTAGATATGAATATAGCCAGTGCTGATGATATAATAAAAATGATAAAGTATCTTCCCAACACTGAAAATTTAATACTAAATACTAATACTAATACTATACTAATACTAAATAAAATACATTGAAAATAAAATTAGAATTTGTACAAATATAATAAGTTATGTTATATATATATATATATATATATATATATATATATATATATATATAT
>CAIGQZ010032222.1:12753173-12763791 GCA_903798205.1 Danio tinwini | reverse complement strand
CCCCGGTTACAGCACCTGAAATAGCGATTTCCCCGGTTACAGCATCAGAATTAGCGGTTTCTCCGGTTACAGCATCAGAAATCGGTTTCCCCGGTTACAGCACCTGAAATAGCGGTTTCTCTGGTTACAGCATCAGAAATAGCTGTTTCCTTGGTAACAGCATCATAAATAGCAGTTTCCCCGGTTACAGCATCAGAAATATCGGTTTCCTTGGTAACAGCATTAAATATAGTCTTTTTTATTTGCTAAACCTGTCACCATTCACTGCCATTATATGAATAATCTAGAATCATCAATTCAGCTCAAAATCGTCTTTAATGTTCAACTAAAGACAAACCATCACCTTCATCTCAGATGACCTGTGGGAGATCTCTGATGACTCTGATTGGATAAATATATGCTGAGCCACGCCCCTGTTAGTTTGCTGGAGATTAAAGATGAGAGGCGGAGCTTCAAAAGAAAACCCCACCTCCTGCTCAGTATTCTGTTTCAGCTGAAGATGTGTCATCATACTAGAATAAAAGTCTGCCGAAATATCCAAGTTCACAGTTAATCATAGAAACGTTGACATCTCCAGCTTAACGACAGTTCATTAGTGCTGTGAAACAATCATTAATCTCAGCCAAAATCACATTTGTGTTTGTGTGTTTAGGATAATCCAGTGGGATCCTGGGACGGATATTATAAAAACACCAAGCTGTGCTCGATCCCGTCCCCTGAGTTTGGAGCTTTACTTCCGCTCTCCAAAGTGACGGCAGGTAACATGAGTTCATTACTGATCAACAATGAAGACCTTTTGAAGGAGAAACACAGACAAATTAGTGCTACATCAGTGTTTCCTCTAGGATTTTTTCCAGCCATGGCGGCAGACTTTTTACACAGATCTACCAACTACCTATAGTGTTATTTCAATGACAAATGTCGTGACGCAGTATTACAAGATGAGATCGCATTCATGTAATACGAGTGAGCCAATCTCTTTGCTTGTGCACCGATTTTCTCTGTTCGTGCACATCTTCTTTGCACGCCCTCAGATATACGCCGCTCAAGTGCAGATTTTCTTGTGTGCTCTCAAATAAACGGTGCTGAAGTGTGATTTAGTGCGTTAACATTTATTATATTTGCTAGGAATAGTTATGAATGTCTTCAGTAGACCTACAGAGCGGCAGTAATGCGTCCTGAAGTGAAACAGCTATAAACTCCAGCAAGATAAAGTCATTGTATGCAGAGCCATAGACTTTTATCTATAGACAGGGTTTCCGTGGGGTCTTAAAAAGTCTAACATTTAAAAATGGAAATTTTAGGCCTTAAAAAGTCTTAAATTCGCTGTTGTAGGTCTTAAATGTTTTTGCACAGGTCTTATTTTTCCGATGTCTATGTAACGCTACATCTAATGCTCATTTAAAAGAATTTTTGGTGTTGTTGCTTGGTTTTTGTGGTGTTGTAGTTCTTCATTCTACTAGTCCAATTGTAATTTGCGGTATTACAACTACAAATGAGACCAACATGCAATAGCCAATCAGCTTTCTGCTATTTACTCAGTGTACGCGGCGAATGTGACGTCATCACTGTGTTTGCGGACGTTTGCCTGGGGTGCGCTCTACATGATTTTGGCTGGTGGAGCTCACGTAATGTTTTGAAACTCTGAACACTGAACAGTTCGCGTGGCGGCGCGTTTGATTTGAGTTGAATCTGAAACGCTTTGAAGAGATTTTGTCTGAAACAGGTACGACTGTACACACGTCTTTATGATCTGTCCATGCGTGATCATAGAGATAACCAGATGATCGATAATTCTTGGCTAGAAATTGCGACAGCAGTGGGAAAGGAGGAAAGTTTTTGTAAAAGTTTGGAAAACTTGAGGGATAAGTTTGTTAAAACAAAAAAAGAGGCCATGGCAAAAGTGGAGACCCGGGTGGTTTTAATATTACACAATATGTTTTTCCACCAGTCACAGGTTTTACACTGATGTAGATATTACAGTTTGGAAATTAAAACTATTTAATAGTTACAAAACTATAATTAAGAAACAAAATGATGTCTTTGATACAGTTGAAGTCAGAATTATTAACAAGGACATTTTTACAGTATTTCCTCTAGTATTTTTTCTTCTGGAGAAAGTCTTAGTTTTATTTCGGCTAGAATAAAAGCAGTTTTAAATTTTTAAACACCATTTTAAGGTCAATATTATTAGCCCCTTTAAGCTATTTATTTTTTCAATAGTCTACAGAACAAACCATCATTATACAATAACTTGCCTAATTACCCTAACCTGCCTAGTTAACCTAATTAACCTAGTTAAGCCTTTAAATGTCACTTTAAGCTGTATAGAAGTGTCCTGAAGAATATCTAGTCTAATATTATTTACTGTCATCATGACAAAGATAAAATAAATCAGTTATTAGAGATGAGTTATTAAAACTATTATGATTAGAAATGTGTTGAAGAAATCTGCTCTACGTTAAACAGAAAATAGGGGAAAAAATAAACAGGGCGCTAATAATTCCAATTACAATATATTGATGGCCTGTTATTAGGCTTTATTGGTGATAATGGTCAGTAATGTTGGATCATTATTGCCTTTTTAGTGTATAAGTAGAGGACAGAAACTAGCCAGACAGTAAAGTGTGAATTGTTGAGTGGCTAAAATAAAAAAATATCAGTGTTTGTTATAAGTGTACTTCTTTTTTTGTTTTTATTCTTGCCTTAATAAAAAATATAATTGTAGAGCAAGCCAAGTTGTGTTGCCATTAATATTTAACTTTAATAGGTAGAACTGTCCGAGATATGAACAAAAGCAAGTGATGCATCATTTGGATCTACAATATCATGAATGGAAATAAAAATCTTTATAATAAACTATAAAAACATTTATCTTGAATGATATTAATGATATGACCAGTTCTGGAAACTTTCTACTTCTCTGTTTATCCGTCTGATTTTACTGTCTGTTTCTTTTGAGCGCCCCCTGTCATTTGAAAGCATATCTCAATGGCGAACGCATCATGTATAAAAACTTTGTTCATTTCGCCAGGCGAAAATTAAATTAAATTCAATTCAATTCACCTTTATTTGTATAGCGCTTATACAATGTAGATTGTGTTAAAGCAGCTTCACATGGAAGATTATAGTGAATGTAAACAGCGTCAGTTCAGTTTTCAGTGTTTAAGTTCAGTTCAGTTCAGTTTAGCTCAGTTCAGTGTGGGTTAATAATCACTACTGAGAGTCCAAACACTGAAGAGCAAATCCATCAATGCGCAGCTCTACAGATCCCGAACCATGCAAGCCAGTGGCGACAGCAGCGAGGAAAAAACTTCACCAATTGGCGAAAGTGAAGAATTAAAAAAACCTTGAGAGAAACCAGACTCAGTTGGGCACGACCATTTCTCCTATGGCCAAACGTCTTGTGCAGAGCTGCAGTCCAGGCGCCGGAAGTATAAATCAGACTTAAGATGTTTGTTTGTTTGTTCTGTAGTTCAATGGTGCTTCTAACCTTGTCTTTAGTACTGTTCAATTTGAATACATTTATTTTACCACTATTTTTGTGATTTTGTATTTTCTCTTTGTGTATGCGTGTTATTGATATTGTGATATAGGTCTTAAATTTAATACCTAATGGTCTTAAAAAGGTCTTAAAAAGTCTTCAATTCGACATTATAATTATGGGAACTGTGTTCATCTTAACTGAAAGCTATACGTCGTGTTTCTGGCCTCACGCATTACGCACCTGTCTGTCAGTCAGTCAACATGTCAATTCACTTACCTTTTAATACGTTTTGCTGCGATTATAATCTGCTATTAAAAACAACAACGACTGAATGTTTTTGAATGAGAAGCTGTAATGTAGCCGTGGCAGGATGAATTTTGGTGTGGCGCCCCGCCATGGAAGAATGAATGTAGTAGAAACCATGTGCAGGCTTTCTGCTGTATGACATACACAAGATATATTCATAAACTAAATATTGGTGAAAACATTAGAAACGGTAATATATGTGTATATATATATATATATATATAGTTTATTTAATTGAATGTTTCTTTATATAAATGTTATATACATATCCTTTTTATTTTTGTATACTTTTTTTATAAACAAAAAAGCAATTATTAAATAACTTTAAGTGATGTTTTATAAACAAATTTCGGGAGGAGCACGATCAGTCTTTGACGAGGCTAATTCATCACACACAATCATTCTATTATCCAATACGCTCAAGACCAAACCCCTATAAATAGTCAAACCCGTCATACCTCTGTTTTCTCTTGACTTCAGCATCCCTCCTCCACCCCAACTCCACACTATTAAACCTAATACCTATTTAAATCTGAGGGGGGAGCGTTCTGGAGCCAGGCTAGACACTGCGCTCGGACCCTATCTCTCTATCCTGACATATAACATGAGTTAGGTAGTCTTCCC
This sequence comes from Danio tinwini, assembly GCA_903798205.1. NCBI lineage: Eukaryota > Metazoa > Chordata > Actinopteri > Cypriniformes > Danionidae > Danio > Danio tinwini. The sequence continues at coordinate 12,759,374 of CAIGQZ010032222.1, read as the reverse complement.
AAGCTCAGAGCCATCTCCGTGGACAGCACGCCAAATACGCATATTCTATTCAGTCAAAAATCTGTGAGTGTGAAATACTTTGTAATATTATGAATGGTTTTACGGTCACTTTTTAATTAATTTAATGCATCCTTGATGGATAAAAACATTAATTTCTACCCTTGAACATATAAAAACTTCTATAATTGATCTATACTGAACTGTTGAATTTATTTACAGTATTTAAGGCCGGTATGTCATTAGCAGTCATACCTCAGAGCCCATTTATAAATCTCCATCTTGTCTTTTTTGTTCCAGAATCTCGATCTGAGCGCCCTCCTCTGGCCGTAATCAACCCCAAACCTCTTCCTAAACTGCCTCTGTTACCCCAGGCTAATAAACCTGCCCTCCAGCCTCTGTCCCCCACTCAGAGAGACCCCCAGCCTGCTCCGGGCCCTTCCGACCGGCCCCTGATCCAGCCCTCCATGCTGCTGTCCGCCAAACAGGCCCTGCAGCCTCCATCTAAAATCGCCCTCCGCCCGCCACCGCTGGCCACACCCAAACCAGCACTGATCCCACCTCCAGTCCCGCCCAACAAACCACAGGCCACGCCCATAACCCAACCCTCCGATCAGTTACACTCCTCCAACGGCTTCCACAACCTGCCTTCTCCACCAATCACAGAGCAGAGGGCGGAGCTTAACAGCTGGCTGGAGGTGGGGTCTATGGTGGAGGTCAATGACCCGCCTCTTTTCGGAGTCATTCGCTGGATTGGTCAGATCAGCGGCATCCCGGAGCCAGTTGCTGGAATCGAACTGGTACATGCTAATTAATCATTATAATATGCATAAAATGAATGTAATATAATGTTGTAAATGGTAAATATGTATTTAGTATGGATTTATATGTGTGATTTATAAGGAGAAAAATATTAATTATTATTAGTTATTTAATTTATTTTAATGTGATCACACTTCATTTCGTTATGTTTGTACTAATTAACATGCTAGGGAAACAATAATTTTGATAAATATATGATTATAATAGATTATTATTGTTTTAGAAAATCTAAAGATATGCAATAAAAGGAGAAAATTTAATTATTATTTGTTAATAAATTTATTTAAATGTGATTTTAATGTGACGGGTTCATTTTATTAATTAACATTTAATATGAATCAAATTATAATGATCTATTATTGTTTTAATTTTTAATTAAAGGAGAAAAATGATTAACTGCTAGTTATAAATTTATTTTAATGTGATTTGCACTACAATAAGGTTTGTTTTGTTAATAATTTTGCTAATTAGCATATACTAAGAATGAATAATAACAATACATAAATATATTTTTAATTAAAGTTAATTAGTTTATTTTAATCTGCTAATTTTTAATAGGGTTTGTTAATTAATAACGTTTTTGCTAATTAACATATTAAGAATGAACAATAATAATAATTATATAATTATAATGGCTTATTAATGTTTTAAAAAAACTGAAATGTGCAATAAAGGAGAAAATTATACATTTTATACTTATTATTTGTTAATTTATTTAAATGTGATTCGTACTTTACAGTAAGGTTCGTTTCATTAATTAACATTTACTAAGAATGAACAATAAGGATAGATATATAATTATAATAATCTATTATTGTTTTAATTTTTAATAAAAGGAGAAAAATTATTAACTGCTATTTATTAATTTATAATAATGTTAATTTATATATATTAATATAATAATGATATGTAAATATTTTTATTAAAGTTAATCAGTTTATTTTAATCTGATAATCTGGTCACTTTTTAAATAAGTTTTGTTTTGATAATTATAATTATAATGGTTTATTAATGTTTTAGAAAAACTAAAATGTGCAATAAAAGGAGAAAATTATATTAATTATTACTTGTTATTTGTTAATAAATGTATTTAAATGTGATTCGTACTTTACAGTAAGGTTCGTTTTATTAATTAGCATACTAAGGCTGAACAATAATGATAGATGTGTAATTATAATGATTTATTATTGTTTTGATTTTTAATAAAAGGAGAAATTTGATTAATTACTATTTATTATTTATTTTATTGTGATTCGCACTCAACAACAAGGTTCGTTTTTGCTAATTAGCATATACCAAGAATGAATAATAATTATAAATATTTGTTTAGAGTGATTTAGAAACACTAAATGTGCAGTTTTTTATTATTAAAGTTAATTTATTTTAATCTGATAATTTGGCCACTTTTTTAATAAGGTTTGTTAATTGATAATGTTTTGCTAATTAACATCAATAATGATAAATATATAATTATAATGGTTTATTATTGCTTTAGAAAAAGTAATATGTTCAATAAAAGGGGAAAACATGATTAATTATTTATGAATTTATTTTAATGTGATTCGTGCTTTACAATACGGTTTGTTTCGTTAATAATTATGCTAATTAGCATATACTAAGAGTGAACAATAATGATAATTATATAATTAGAGTGGTTTAGAAAAACTAAATGTGCATTTTTAAAATGAAAGTTAATTAGTTTATTTTAATCTGATAATTTGGTCACTTTTTTAATAGGGTTTGTTAATTAATAATGTTTTGCTAATTAACATACTAATAATGAACAATAATAATAATTATATAATTATAATGGTTTATTAATGTTTTAAAAAAACTGAAATGTGCAATAAAGGAGAAAATTATACATTTTATACTTATTATTTGTTAATTTATTTAAATGTGATTCGTACTTTACAGTAAGGTTCGTTTCATTAATTAACATTTACTAAGAATGAACAATAAGGATAGATATATAATTATAATGATCTATTATTGTTTTAATTTTTAATAAAAGGAGAAAAATTATTAACTGCTATTTATTAAAATTTTTATGTGATTTGCGCTACAATAAGGTTAGTTTCGTTAATAACTTTGCTAATTAGTATATACTAAGAATGAATAATAATGATAAATAAATATAAATGTTTTTTTATTAAAGTAAATTAGTTTATTTTAATCTGATAATTTGGTCACTTTTTATTAGGGTTTGTTAATTAATAATGTTTTTGCTAATTAACATACTACTAATAAACAATAATGATAATTATATAATTATAATGGTTTAATAATGTTTTAGAAAAACTAAAATGTGCAATAAAAGGAGAAAATTATATTATTATTTGTTAATTTATCTAAATGTGATTCGTACTTTACAGTAAGGTTTATTTTATTAATTAGCATACTAAGAATGAACAATAATGATAGATTTTGATAGATTTTATGTTTTATTTTTAATAAAAGAAGTAAATTAATTATTGATTATTAATTTATTTTATTGTGATTCGCACTCAACAACAAGGTTCGTTTCGTTAATGTTTTTGCTAATTAGCATATACCAAGAATGAATAATAATTATAAATATTTGCTTAGAGTGATTTAGAAACTGGTAATAAGGTTTGTAAATTGATAATGTTTTGCTAATTAACATCAATAATGATAAACATATAATTATAATGGTTTATTATTGCTTCAGAAAAAGTAATATGTTCAATAAAAGGAGAAAACTATTAATTATTTATGAATTTATTTTAATGTGATTCGTACTTTAAGGTTTGTTTCGTTAATAATTTTGATTGTTAGTTTGTTAATTGATAATATTTTGCTAATTAACATGCTAATAATTAACAATAATGATAAATATATAATTATAATGGTTTATTAATGTTTTAGAAAAACTAAAATGTGCGATAAAAGGAGAAAATTATTAATTATTACTTATTATTATTTAATAAATTAATTTAAATGTGACTCGCACTTTACAATGAGGTTTGTTTTATTAATGTTTTTGTTAATTAGCATATTAAGAATTAATAATAATTATAATAATAATAATAATTCTATAATTACAATGGTTTATTCTTGTTTTAGAAAAACTGAAGTGTGCAATAAAAGGAGGAATTTATTAATTATTGTTTATTAATTTATTTTACTGTGATTCGCACTGTACAGTAGAGATGCGCGGATCAGCTGAAATGTCACCCGAATCCGCTCCTTCATTCTAATCATCCACCCGCCACCTGCCCGCACATATTATTTTATCTGATATATATATATCCGCACCCGACCCGCACCCGATCAACACGTTAATAATTCTAATTCTTTGTTTTAAGCGAGATGATAGGTCACTGTGGATCGTTCGTTATTAACAGCAGATTTAGCTTTTACATATACAGGAAAAAGAGAACAAAAACGGCGCCACTAAAAGGCCTATGTTTACTTGGCCTTAGTCTTTACGCACTGTGCAGAAACAGAATAGCATCTACTGGGCCTGGATTGGGGCTGCACTAAATGAGAGTTTGCGTCGTGTAAATAAGTGATCTTGTTTCTCCCAGAACGATAGCAGATTTTCCTCTGATGACTCCTCTAACTGAAAGTTTGCACAGTACTCTTGCACTTCATCCATTATTTTGGGCGGCTCTCTCATCTTCACATTCAGCAAAGTCCACTCTCTGCTTTTGTGCTGGTCAACTGCTATGACCAGCGACCCACCCGCAATTAATCATAATGTATTTTTTAATTACCCGACCCGCCCGACCCGCCCGACCCGCGGATTATCCGCAGCACCCGCGGATATAACCACCATCCGCGCATCACTACTGTACAGTAAGGTTTGTTTTGTTGATATTCTTGCTAATTAGCATATAACAAGAATGAGCAATAATGATAAATATAATTAGAATGCTTTATTATTGTTTTAGTGCAATAAAAGAAGAAAATAATAATAATATGTTCATTTGTTTGTGTGTATATAAACTGTGCAATGGCAGACGGCTGCTTCTCACTCAGGGCTGTTAATGCTGTATATTGATGTGTGTTTCCAGGATCAGGAGCTGTCTGCGGCTACAGACGGTAGTTATCTGGGCGAGCGCCACTTCCGCTGTCCTGCTAATAAAGGGCTGTTTGTGAAGTTCAGGAACTGCAGACGCGACTCCAGGTTTCCTGCGCCGGAGCCCTCCATCAATCAAGTTGATAGATGCAACTCTATCGGTGAGTCTCTGGAGCTGTCCATGAGCATGATTTATTCATATAACACCTCTTATTAAGAGCAGAATGGTGAAATGTTACTGCATATTATGCAAAAACATGAAATGCTAAATTTACTTGTAATTGATTGCTAATATTTATTGCCAAAAATTCAATTCAAATCTATTTTACACTGAAAACATTGTGTACACAGGGAAGTGGGCTTGACAAACCACCTGTAGGACACACTCTACTCTCACAATAGAAAAAAATAAAACTAGCATTTATATACTTTAATTCTCTGATGAAGGAGCGGCACGGTAGCTCAGTGGTCAGCAGGACGCTGGTTCGAGTCCCAGCTGGGTCAGCTGGCGTTTCTGTGTGGAGTTTGCATGTTCTGGTCGTGTTGGTGTGGGTTTCCTCTGGGTGCTCCGGTTTCCCTCACAGTCCAAACACATGCGCTATAGGGGAATTGATCAACTAAACTGGCCATAGTGTATGAGTGTGTGTGTGAATGAGTGTGTATGGGTGTTTCCCAGTACTGGGTTGCAGCTGGGTAAAACTGCTGGAATAATTGGCGGTTCATTCCACTGTGGCAACCTCTGATTAATAAAGGACTAAGCCGAAGGAAAATGAATGAATGAACTCTTTCAAGTGCATTTATCTTTGTTTGTATATAAGCAATAGTTGTGAGTGATTGTGAACTGTGTGTGTGTGTCAGCGTTTGCCAACTGGAGCAGTAAGCGTGTGGATGAACACACTCCTCCAGTGTCGGGTCCGGACGCCCGTCTGATGTACGAGGGCTTCAAGAAGGGCATTCAGGGACACCTCAACTCCTGCTACCTGGACGCAACTCTGTTCAGGTATACACACACAACCACACACACACACACACAAAATCACACACACTCACATATATTTACAATCACACACACTCAGACACACACGCTCACGCATATCAGTAATACGAGTGACCTGTTGAAACACATTTACTGATATCAAGTATTTACATTTCAGCTAGTATCAGTTCAATTAATGATTTCAGGAATAGACGTATACACTGGTGATATCAAAAATAAAGACCTTTTACTAGTAGTAAATACACTCATTGGCCACTTTATTAGGTACACCTTACTAGTCCCGCGTTGGACCTACTTTTGCCTTCAGAACTGCTTTAATCCTTCATGTCAGAGATTCAAC
>CAIGQZ010032222.1:12712574-12727621 GCA_903798205.1 Danio tinwini | reverse complement strand
GATCAATTACTGTAGTTGTTGTGTTACTATAGCAACTGTAGAATCACTACAACAGATCAATTACTGTAGTTGTTGTGTTTCCATAGCAACTGTACAATCACCACAACCGATCAATTACTGTAGTTGTTGTCACTATAGCAACTGTAGAATCACCACAACAGATCAATTACTGTAGTTGTTGTCACTATAGCAACTGTAGAATCACCACAACAGATCAATTACTGTAGTTGTTGTGTTACCATAGCAACTGTAGAATCGCCACAACAGATCAATTACTGTAGTTGTTGTGTTACTATAGCAACTGCAGAATCGCCACAACAGATCAATTAATCTAGTAGTTATGTTACCCTAGCAACAGTAGAATTACCACAAGACAATTGAATGCTGTAGTTTTATAAATTACTACAGTATTTTCTTATGTAGGGTGTAATTTTGAAATTGAAATAATCTCTTAATGATTCGAGAGTGTTCAATGCATCATAATTACTGATTCTGTGATGAGATTGCTGATCTTGGCAGTCAGATGGTTTTTTGTTTGTTACATAAGCGGTGTTGTGATCTGTCAGACTGGTTAAACAGCATTTCTGCATGATAAATGTGTGTTCATTCACGTTCAGTTTCTCCACCCAGAAACACAGCAACACACTCAACTGGAGCGACGGGTTCAGGGCCAGTGAACTTTCAGATAAACACACATCTAGAGGCTTTACACACACACACACACACACACACACACACACACACACACACACACACACACACTGAAAAACTGCATCTTTCACACATTAAACATCCTGACATCCTCTTTCCACTCTATGTAAACTTCACGTTCACAAACACTGAGAAAATACACCACTTTACACAAACACACACATTCAGAACATTTCAACATCAGCAGCAGAAAACAGCACGTAACACTGAAATAAGGAGCAGTTTTAAAACATTAAAAAATATGAATATTTCCTTGCAGAATGTTAAAACCATATAATGATATATTTCTGCATCAAATCTGAACAAAATAAAGTTATACATGTCATATTTTAATCTATTTTCTTTCTTTATTTTGTTCAAGAGTATTTTTATTGAAAATGTTAGATATAAAACATACAGTACAAATAGCACTTTTCCTTTTTATTTACACAACAAACAAACAAAACCCGTCACGCACTTATACATTTAGGTTCTATAAAAATAAATAACCCACACCAACACAGGGAGAACATGCAAACTCCACACAGAAATGCCAACTGACCCAGCCGAGGCTCAAACCAGTGACCTTTCTGTGGGGTGATTGTGCTACCCACTGCGCCACCATGCTGCTCTCTTTAATCAGACATACCATTTTCTTAGATTTTTTTGTTGCGGTTGTTTCTAATATTTGGTTTATGCTTGTGAAACACTTTTGAGTTACACTTTATGCATGACAAATGCTATTGTTATTAATATTATCATTATTATTATTGTCAATGCAATATAAGGAAAGTGTGACATGAGTAATGTAAAACATGAGCCGTAACACACACACACACACACACACACACTCATTGTCTTTATGCATTCATTCATTTTCCTTCAGCTTAGTCCCTATATTCATCAGGGGTCACCACAGCGGAATGAACCGCCAACTATTCCAGCATGTTTTACACAGCGGATGCCTTTCCAGCTGCAACCCAGCACTGGGAAAACCAATATCTTTATTATGGAATGTAGAAAATATCTTTAAATCAGTATTTACATGCTGGTTTTCACTCGTATAGAGGCAAATACAAGAGCTCTTACCAAAATCCCAGTACTTATTTGATCATTTAACAGGCACTGTCTGTTTACAGACTATCATTAAAAATATGAATAATAATAGTGTTTTGAATGAAGTCAGGAACACCATTTAAAGGGACGGTTCACCCAAAAATAAAAGAGTGTTCACTATTTACTCTCCCTCAAGTGGTTATAAACCTTTATAAACACAAAAGAAGATGTTTTAAATAAGCTGAAAAGCGGTAACCATTGACTTCTATTGTAGGGAAAGTGAGTCAACGGTTTCCAACATTCTTCAAAATATCTTTTGTGTTTAAAGAAACTCATAAAGGATTGAAACAAGTAAATGACATGACAGAATTGTAATTTTTGAGGGAGACTATCCCTTTAAACATGCAAAAGTCGGAGTGTTATTGAATTAAATATTATTATTTCTGTTCTCATCCTATTCACAGATGAACTTTACCACAGTTTTAAAGAAGCTTTTATTTGGTTTCTATTTTTAGACTTTGGGCGTGTATTGGTGGGTGGGGCCTCGATGATTGACGTATGGGCGTGGCCAAGCAGCGGTTTGTGTGTTTAGAAGGCAGGGTCAGGGTAAAGTCTGTAGATGGGATACAGCTGCAGATACTCACATCTATACAGGATATTGTCTGTGACACTGTACAGCCATAATCAATATTTTTACATTACTGTGAGGGATATGTTTAATAAAATACAATTTAATAGATAATTTCATAAGTAATATGAATAATACTTGATATAATTACTCTAGTTATTGTTGGGGTTGAGGATGGGTAGGGATAGACGTTAATAAAATACAAGTAATAGCTATTGTAATCGATGATATAAATAATTCTCGTTCACTTTTGGCCGCAGCTGTATCCCTTCCAGCGACAAGGTCAGCAGGTATGCGCATTTGTAGGGGCGTGGTCAGTGTGATTGATGGCTCTACATGTAGGGGGCGGGGTCATACAAACGTGTTCCTCATCTTTAGTTTCAGTCTGAGTTCAGCTGGTGTGTGTCGGCTGGAAATTCTCGCAGTTTGTGTTTTACGTCAGTATTTTAACAGATAAGCTCGTGTGTTTGTGTCACTCGAGCACTCGCGAAGTTTAGTTTTATTGACAGCGCCATCTTAACTTATTATCCGCTCTTTTCCCGGCGTGTTTTCGTCGCTTTTCTGCAGCGTTTGGAGGATGTTGAAGAATAAAGGACAAACTGCTCATCCGTTTATTCATGAGGTCAATCTGACCGCACTTCAGCGCATTCAGGTGAGAAGTTCGTGTTTGTGTGTGTGTGTGAGAGAAAGTTGAGTGCTGACGTCATATAACATCTGTTGCGCGTGTTCAGTATATATATCCCCATGGCAACCGAGATTAATAATTTGGTGACTGTAATTAATGTGAACATCAGATGATGTTAACTTGGTTTGACCCATCAGCACAAGGCTCTTAAAGCAACAGCTCTCTTTAAATTGTTACCAAAATGTCCCTTTAATGTTTTGTGAATTTTTGGTTAACGTTGCCACAAACATGTATTAATCAATAATTAACCAAATGAGAACATTAGGAGAACCTTCTGTTTGCTGGGAGCAGATGTAGTTAGTGATTATTCATATTTTATTTATATTCTTTTTGTAGCACATTTTACTGTGTAGATTGTGTCAAAGCAGCTTTGAACAGCTTAAACAATAGTAATTCTGCTGTACTTTATCTGAAAAAACAGATCATGGACAAATAATGGTCACTCAGTTTCATGTTGTTTTTGTTTTGTTTTGTAAAACTGACTCCAGGAATCTTTTTAACGTCTTAAATTACTTGTCAATTGATTAATAAAGGGATGTACAATACTGAATTTGAGATCATGACTAATATAAACTGATTATATAATGATGGCCACTCTCAGAGACACCAGCAAATGTCTATTATTTATTTATTTATTTATTTATTTTTTAAATGAACCAGTCACCTAAAAATAAACATTTCCTAGTCATTTACTTTTGGAAGTCAATGTTTTTTTTTTCTCCAGAATTCTTCAGAATATCTTATTTTGTGTTAAACAGAAGAAATAAACTCATACAAGTTTATTTAAATGGTTCAGCAAATGATAATTAATTTATAGTTGAACTGTGTCTTTATTGCCAAACAGCTCCATGTTATCCTCCTGAAAAGGCTTTTAAAGCAACAGCTCTCTTTAAATTGTTACAAAAAATATCCTTTTAATGTTTTGTGAAGGTAAATTTTTGGTTAACGTTGCCACAAACATGTATTAATCAATAATTAACCAATTGAGAACCATAATGAGAACATTAGGAGAATGTTCTGTATGCTGGGAGCAGATGTAGTTAGTGATAGTTTAGATTTTATTGATATTCTTAATTTTATAGCACTTTTACTGTGTAGATTGTGTCAAAGCAGCTTTAAAAATCTTAAATAGTAATGATTCTGCTGTACTTTATCTGAAAAAACAGATGATGGACAAATAATGGTCATTCAGTTGCTTTTAATACTCTTAATTTAAAATTTGACATGGTACAGCTCTATATATATGTATATATGTATATGTGTGTATATAGCTTTATTTATTTTTTTGTAAAATTGGCTCCAGTAATCTTTTTAATGTCTTAAATTACTTGTCAATTGATAAATAAAGGGATATAAAATGCCAAATTTGAGATCATGACTAATATAAACTGATTATATTATCATGGTCCCTTTCAGAGACGCCAGCAAATGTCTATTATTATTATTATTATTATTATTATTATTATTATTATTATTTATTTTATTTATTATTTTATTTAATTTTTTTATGAACCAGTCACCCAACAATTTACATTTCCTTGTCATTTACTTTGGAAGTCAATAAGTTTTTTTTTTCCAGCATTCTTCAGAAGATCTTATTTTGTGTTCAACAGAAGATGAAAACTCCTAATAGTTTATTTAAATGGTTCAGTAAATGATAAAACATTATTTTTTTTGTTTTACTGTCCCTTTAAACTCCAAACAGCTCCATGTTATCCTCCTGAAAAGGCTTTTAAAGCAACAGCTCTCTTTAAATTTACAAAAAATGTCCTTTTAATGTTTTGTGAATATAAATTTTTGGTTAACGTTGCCACAAATGTGTATTAATTAATTATGAACTGAATGAGAACATTAGGTTTGCTGGGAGCAGCTTTTCTTAGTGATATTTAATATTTTATTTTTATTTAGAGCATTAATGGTCACTCAGTTGCTTTTAATACTCTAAATATTGATGTGGAAAAGCTGTATTTCTTTGTAAAATTGACTCCAGGAATCTTTTTAACGTCTTAAATTACTTGTCAATTGAATAATAAAGGGATGTACAATACCAAATTTGACATATTGACTAAATTAAACTGATTATCTTATGATGGTCACTTTGAGACGCCAGCAAATATCTTTGTTTTATGTTTTTTAAATGGCCAGTTCACCCAAAAATGACCATTTCATATAGGGCTGGGCGGTAAAATTATTTTATCAGTATTTATTGACCGAACACTATTGTCAATAACGATACAAAAGACATTAGATTTACCGTTGTACACACTAACATTTTATTTATCAAGTTTAAGAAAGTTCGTAACACTTTTGTTTATTTTATTATGAAAAGATCAGAAATTTTGGTTAAATATTTTTGTTTTTGACTATTAAATCTATTTGCCTTAGTAATGTTGGTAAATTAAAGTGGTAAAAGAAAAATCCTAATATTCCTAAATGGATTGTTCAAAAATATTCAATAATTATTGATTTCGGATGACAGAAAACATGATATCGTGATTCGTGATCTTTTTTTTCAGTATTGCCCAGCTCTTATTTCCTAGTCATTTACTATGATAGTCAATGGTTGTTTTTCCAGCATGCTTCAGTATATCGTGTTTTGTGTTAAACAGAGGAAATAAAATCATAAAAGTTTAGTTAAATCATTAAGTAAATGATTAAATGTTCATTTTAAGCGAACAGTGCCTTTAATCCCTAACAGCTTGATGTTATCCTCCTGAAAACCTAACCTGGCATAATATTTACACCTAAAATATGAAGTTAGATATATAACACAGTGCACTGCTGTTTCTTGAACCATGTGCTTGGTAGAGAAAAATAAGCTGGTAGTAAATCATGTTTGTTGTCCAAAAAATACGGTTAATATCTGCTGTAATTTCATACTGTAAACTTGATTATGTTCATTTATTTTTTAAGCACTTTAGAAAGCTGAAGAGTAATCAAAAGTTTGTTTATTTACAGTGCTGTTTTGGCATCTAAATCGCAGAAATATGTACACTAAATCATTTTATTTAGTTTGAAATAGGCTGCACAATATATGGTTTCAGCATGGATGTCGCAGGGATCATTCGCAATAGTCTCGTTACTAGACATATGCAATGTTGACTTTGTATTCTAATTGATGATTTACCTGTGATTTTTGTATAATAATTTTAAAAGCATCAGATATTAGAAAATGTACCATTTGTGACTTTAACTGTGATTATTTTTATTTTGATCATTCAGTTACTGTAGTTGTATACTGTTAGACTCGGGAAATGATAAAACACTTTTATTTTTGTTGTTGTTTTCTTGATTGTATTTACAGATTGTTATGCATAAACACTCAACACATGCAAATACAGGAATGAACTGCAAATAGCACAGAACACACCAAAAAAATGTGTCGGGGGACCCCAAAAAGTGCATTAGATTTGTTTATTAGATTTTATGAAGATGCAAATACCTGTAGTAAACATTAAATCATCATTCTTTGACTAAACATCTGCATGAAAATACTCACAACACATGCACATGCAGAAACACCACAATGAAAATGTGTTGGAGGACCCCAAAAATTGGATTGATTGTTTATTAGATTTTATGGCGACGTACTCCCGCTGCAGAATCATCCCAATTCATCTAACGTTATGAATTCCTTCCGGATAGAGATATTAGTCATCTGGCGAAATTGTATTCATATTGCAATATAGATCGCAAAATTAAAAATAAATATCCCAATGTGTGCAACCCTAGTTTAAAAGCTAATTCAGTACGATTATACACTGGACTGACTATAAATATAATAGTAGCTATGCACTGTAAAACATAAACCGTAATTAAAAAAAAAAAAAACGGCAGCTGTGGTTGCCAGAACTTTACCGTAAAAATTACGGTAGCAACATAATTGGTTTTACGGGATTGCACCCACCACACTGTATATTTTATGGATTTTAATTGTTTATTTTACAGTTCATAACTGTTTAACATATTTCTGCTGCTATAAAAACAGCTTATACCCGTCAAATTCTAAGGCTTACATTGTAATGTTTACAGTTCATGACCATCTTATTCACAGTTCAGAAATGCGTTATTTAAAGGTTTATGTTGTAATATTTAAGGATTATTACCATCTTTTTCACAGCTCAACTGTCTAATTTAAAAGTTTATATTTTATTATTTACGGTTCTTTACTATCTTTTTTTACAGCTTAGAACTGTGTGATTTACAGGTTTATGTTGTAGTAATTACAGTTAAAACATATAATTTAATTTACAATGGGATGGAGGGTGGGGCACTTCTGCTCATTTTAGTAGGGCACTTTATATCCCAGACTTAAAAGGGCATGTGCACTGCACAGGTTCAGCCCTATGTGTGCACGTGCCTGATCATGTTATATCATGGGCTTTTAACATGTAGTTTCACACAAATATGTTCCATAAACACATTTTTTGCACATTCACTTCTATTGCACATGAAGTTCATGTCTTTTGTGTAAGGGATAATACAGTATATTGTTAATTTTACTGCAATAAACTGTATTATGTTTTTAACTGCTTAAGCTGCTTAAGGTCTTACTCTTTAAAGCTAATTACTGTTTTTAACTACAGTTATCTCATGTTTTGTGGAATCCACATTTATTCTGTATATCATTTTATTGGGTATCTCACCGTTAAATTTACTGACATTTTTTTTACAGTGTGGTGTTTAGACAGACTCTTACCATGGTATTTACATTCACTGTGTTGCACATGCTGGTGTAATAATGGCATTTATACAATTTTCAGCTTAAAGGGACAGTTATGTCATTTAATAACGTCATTATTTAGTTTGTTTCTTTCTTTTGCTGAACACAAAAGCAGATGTTTTGATTGATGTTGGAAACCTGTATCCATTGACTTCTATAGTATGTGTTTTTCCTACTATGGAAGTCAATGGTTACTGATTTCCAACATTCTTCAAAACATCTGCTTTTGTGTTAAACAGAAAAAAAACCTCCTAAAGGTTTGGAAACACTTGAGGGAGAGTTAATTTTTTTTTTTGTGTGTGTGAACTGTCCCTTTAAAACTTCATACACTGCAGAAAACCCTTCTCTTACTTGGATTCTTGTCTTGTTTCTAGTTCAAATATCCAAACATTCGTTAATCAAGAAGCATTTTCTACATCTACAGAAACATTTTTGTGTTGATTTCAGAAATAATATGCTAAAATTAAGAGTATTCCCTTTAAAACAAGCAAAATAATCTGCCAATGAGGTAAGCAGAATAATCTTGTTTCGCTTTGAAATAAAAATATTATTCTTGCCTCATTGGCAGATCATTTTACTTGTTTTAAGGATAAACTCAATATTAACTTAACATTTCTGAAAACAAAACAATGTTTTCCTTGTAAGGGTGTCACGGTGGCTCAGTGGTTAGAACATTCACGTCACAGCAAGAAGGTCTCTGGTTCGAGTCCCGGCTGGGTCAGTGTGTGTTTCTGTGTGGAGTTTGCATGTTCTCCCAGTGTTGGTGTGGGTTTCCTCCGGGTGCTCCGGTTTCCCCCACAGTCTAAACACATGCGCTATATAGGAATTGAATAAGCTTAATTGGCTGTAATGTATGAGTGTGTAAGAGTGTGTATGGGTGTTTCCCAGTGTTGGGTTGTGGCTGCAAAGGCATCTGCTGCGCAAAATATATTCTGAATAAGTTGGTGGTTCATTCCACTGTGGTGACCCCAGATTAGTAAAGGGACTAAGCTAAAAAGAAAATAAATGAATCAATGTTTTGCTTGTCCAGAAAATGCTTCTTGATTTAAGTGTTGTTAAATATTTTTGGATAAAAAAAAAAAGGCAAAATCTAAATCAGTCTTAATAATGTAAAAGCATTTTCAGCAGTGTATTAAATACAATCTCCAGTTCCTGCTTCCTGGAATACAGATTCAGGGTTCCCAGGGAACTATATATTTGTTTTTTTTCAGAATGTTTGAGTGTTTGGTTAGCCAGAAAACTGGCTTCTTCATGAAATAAACCCTCTTAAGGACATATTCAGCAAAGTGTCACCAGGAGAAATGTGAGAATTATCATTATTAATTAGGGCTGGTTAAGTATGATTAAATCAATCTCAATTAAATGAACATTTTAACTCTATTACGATTAATGAACGATTATTTCATTTATTAAATTTGATTGCCCTCATAGTTCATTGACAGCTTTTGTACAGTAAATATGCTCACCTATTACAGGTGAGAGATTTCTGAATGAAGGGTGCATTACTTGATTTTAAAATAATTGAAGGAAACGCTATCGACTATCTATTATTATTTATTGAACATCTACGCTGAACAGCTGAAATTAAAACATACATTGACTAAAATGAAGTCAGTGTATGCATGTGTGTGTGTGTGTGTGTGTGTGTGTGTGTATATATATATATGTATGTGTGTATATATATATATATATATATGTATATGTATATATATGTATTATAAAAAAAATGGTGTAGCAGCAGTAGGCATGGGATGATAACCGTTTTCAAGGTATACCGCTGTTTGGAAAAGTCAAGGTTTTCATACCGCCAACATTTTCTCTAATACCGTTCCTAAGGTAAGTGTAAGATTTTTTTTTTTTATTTACATTTTTTTTTTTAACAACAGCACCTCCAGCAGAAAAGATATCCAAAGATGCCATTTTAAACTGTAAATAAATCTGTGTTTTTGAAACTAATGAAGACAGCAGACGTCAATCATTCATTTTCATTATTTGGCCTGACACGTTTACTGCTCCAAAATATTATAAATGTTTCTCAAAATAAAATATATTGTGTTCAAAGAGGAACAACTTAGTTTTTTACACAAACATTTAAAAAGAATATATTTTAGAGCAGTAATCACAATACCTTGATATTTTTATCCAAGGTTATCATACCATCAGAATCTTATACCGGCCCATGCCTAAGCAGCAGCAATAGTAACTGGACAACAAAGTTATGGAATCAGTCTGCCTAAAGAATGCTCCATATTCAAAGCTGAAGCCCGTGCTTTACTTTTAGCATTGGAGTATATAGAAAATGTCCAACAAAAGAAATCTATTATTTTTACAGACTCCAAATCATGCCTCCAAGTGATGGAATCCTCAAAAATGATCATCCTTTGATTGATAGCATTTTAACCAAAGTTCACCATCTACAAAACCAGTTCTATCATCTCATTTTTTGCTGGATTGCAGGACATGTCAGGCTTTCAGGAAATAAGCGAGCTGATGCAGCTGCTAAAGACACTTTTGAAGCAAGTGATGAACAAATGTCAAATTCCTCCAGAGATGAGACCTTTTATCAACGTTTACATTTTAAATAAGTGGCAAGAGGAGTGGGATGCATTGGAAAATAATAAATTACATGAAATCCAACCTGAAATCTCACACAGAATTTTAAGACATTATAAGACTAGATTTGATTAAGTGATTTTTGCCAGATGTCGTATTGGACATGCAAGACTAACCCATGCCTTTTTACTTAAAGATGAAGACCCCACATGATGTTTGTACTGCACAATTCCTCTAAAACACATTCTACTGGGCTGTCCTGCTTTTAATGATTCCAGAAGACGTTTTTATGAAATTAACTCTCTTAAGGACATTTTTAGCAAAGTGACACCAGGAAAAATTGTAGAATTTTTATCAAGTATTAACTCTAAAACTCTTATTTAACTTGTGTATTCATTTGTTTGTTGTTCTTAATTGTTTATTTATTATTGAAATGTTCTTACTATGAAAATAGCCTTGGTTGCTGACATGGCAATAATAAAAAAAAAAAATTTATATATATATGAGAGGTGCGACCGCGCTAAGGCTGAATGCATACCCATACATTCAACTCAGAAGTATAAATGAGCCTTAACAGAGTGGGGTCATGTGACTCCACACGCGGTAGGGAAACTAATCCACCTTGGGTTCGGTCCAGGCAAATTAACCAAATGCGAAAGCACCCTGAGACCCAGTTTACACTAATACGTTTTAGTCCTAAAACGCTTGAGTTTTGCTACGTTTACACCATCTGCCCACACTACGCTGGAGTTTTTAAGCGCCGAAAATGGCTTTCAGGAAGTGCTGAAGAGGTCGCTTTCATTTTAAGATGCTGCCGCTGTGTTTTAGTGTGGATGAGGGAAAACGGAGACATCTGAAAATGGAGACATGGCTGCAGACATTCACCTCTCTGATTAGGGGTTTTTCCTCAATATTAAGTAGCCCACAAACCGTTCAGTCTTCATCCTCTCCTTTTAAGTTCAGACTTTGCAAGTTTGATATGGAAAACAAACTTTTGAGGACACGTTGGGTAAATCTTCAAAGGGAACAGTGCACTTTATAATCTTAATCACATCATCCTGGATATGCTGTTTCACTTTCTTAACAATAAAATGAAGACATGATATGAGGAACTGCCTATTCTCATTTTGATTAAAGCAACTTAACAGACAGCAGAAATGTTGAGGCGTCGTGTAGCTGCATATTTATATGAGCGTCATCTTCACTGTATGCATATTTATAACAAAACAGAGCCTATAACATCACTGCCTCCTCTCATTCTCATTGGAAATATGAAACACACCCTCTCTATTGCTGAATATCCTAGATCCTTGATGAGCAGTCCCACATGCACTGCTCTTATCTGGGTAGATGTGCTCAAAGACCCCGCTGACTGCCTGGAGCTAAGACCTCCACATAGGCTGCAGTGCATGTCATAGTGTGTGTGTTGTCACGTGATGTGCGTGGTAACACTTCATGTTAGTAAATGCATTAACTAATAAACCTTATTGTAATCATGAACAACACTTGTACAGCATTTATTAATCATAATTGAACATTCACTAATGCATTATTAACACCCAAGTCCATGCTTGTTAACGTTAGTTAATGCACCGTGAATTAACATGAACTAACAATGAGCGACTGTATTTTCATTAACAAACGTTAGGTAACATAAATACTGTAGTGAATGTATTGTTCATTGTTTGTTCATGTTAGTAAATGCATTAATTAACATTAACTAATGAACCTTATTGTAGTGTGACCATGTCATTTTCAGTAGTGTGGACGGAGAGTTGTTCAGAAATGCTGGGTGAAAGGCCAGTGTGGACACAGTTTTAAAACTATAACGTATGTGATTAAACGTAACGTATAATCTCTGTCTAATCAAACACCCCTGAATCAACTCATCAGAACACTAGAAGAGACTCCAACACCTGAAATAAATGAGTCCGATAAGGGAGACATCCAAAATGTGTACAGTTGGTGTGCCTCCAGGAACAGAGTTGGGGAATACTGCCCTAATTAATATGCATCATCTGTTAAATATTTCTGACGCTCTTCTTCTGTGTCTCTTAGGGACTCGTTCTGGGCGTGTTTCTGTTTCCTGTGCGAGTCACACTCGCAGTGCTCTTCTTCCTGCTGATGTGGCCTATAGCTCGTCTGCGATTGGCTGGTCTCCCGGAGTCGCGGCGAGCGGAGCCGGTGCAGGGCTGGCGCCGCTGGCTCTTCCACCACATCATGGTGTTCCTGAGTCGCTCCGTCTTCTTCTGCGTGGGCTTCCTCTGGGTCAGGGTCAAAGGTCGGCAGGCAGGGCTGAAGGAGGCGCCAGTGTTAGCCGTAGCGCCGCACAGCAGCTTTCTGGATATGCTAGTGCTCAGTGTGACCGGGCTGCCCATCGTCGTGTCCCGCTCCGAGAACACTAAACTGCCTGTGATTGGAGGTGAGGATTATAATGTACACTGAAGTAGGCTTGCCACGATAGATGGTGTTGACGGTGTTACCGTTTTTAAGACGCAACACCGGTGACATCACTTTTCCACCGTGACACCGTGCCCACATTTTTATTTTTTTTAAGAATTCATTTTTATTTTATTTTTTCAATATTTATTTGAATTAAATGCAAAGTATAATTCTAAATTTAATTAAGACTATAACATGCGCTATAGTTACAATCTGAACATGGAGGATGATTTAAGGTCAAAACGCAATACAAAAGCGCCTCATTTAAAAAAATCACGCGACCATCATCTCACAATGTTTAATAATAAATGTTTTATTTATTTATTTTTTATTAAAACAAAGTGATTTTAGCAATGCTGCGCCATTGACAAGCCAACTGCAGAGAAACAACGCAACCAGCGTGGCAACCGCAGTGACAGTGTTGCCAGACGTACGATAATTATTGTATTTGTACAATAATTTCGACCTCTGTACGATAATTTCAGAATTTTATGGCATTTAAAATGAGTTTCATTGTAATCTTAGGGCTTCTATACTTAATGTTAGCTGCATCTTGTGTCTGCTGTCTGTGAGGAGAAGGTGGAGTTAGACACGTTTTCTATCCAATGACTGTAGTTTCTCATCTTACGTTACATCTCCTCAGCCAATCAACGTGGAGAATGGCTCTCTCTAACATTCCTGCTGTGCGCGGCTGTGCTTAAGTCAGTCATTTTCAGGTTGAGGTCGGTCAAGTTTTTAAAAGTAGTGCTGAAAAGGAAGGTGAGAAGACCAGGGGAGTTTTTCCCCATTCAAATGCATCATGCGAACGTGTTTTTCCAAAGTTAATCTCATCAAAACAAAGCCACGAGATCGGCTCATTATAGATCCTCTGTATGGGCTCGTGCACACCCCCAGACTAAATTCGGGAGGGTGCACTGCTTTCAAGCCGACCAGCACTAGGTTGCGCTCCATGTAGGCATTTAATTTGTACCGCAAAATGAATCCCTCAACATCTGGCAACACACGCAGGTATTCCATGACAGAGACTCGGAGGTGGAGTTTGAACCTTCCCACTAAGGTTTATTTATTTTTATTTTTTAACGAATTGTGGTAATTTGCACTTTGTGTCAACGCTATTTGTCTAGATAATAGCTGTATACTCTGTTTGACTCGTGTACGATTTTCCTCCAAATACTTTCACATTTCCAATCTGGCAACACTGCGCAGTGATCACCTTTTTCCGAAGTTCAGCTGTTCTCTTTAGCACTTGATTATTATGAGTTTAATGTTAAAGGCCTATCCTGTGTGTGCGTCTTTTATCACTAAAGCCGCATCTCTTCCAAAACCGAAAGTTTCTTCATCTGTCTGGCGATATTTTCGGGATATATATAATATGTAATCAATATAATTTATTTCTAAGACAACAACAAACTCTGTACCGCATCAGATGTCATTCCCTTACTGTAAATGGTAGCGCTCCCGTTTTGTTCTGCCACCTCCCTGAATGTTTACAAACATGGTAATTTGTCTATAGATTCATTAATAATGTATTTTATAAATGGATTGTTTATAAGGACTAAGCTATTAATATATAATACATTAGGCTAATTAATACATTAAGACATTGAAGTCAGGTAGGACAACAAAAGACAACCAAAGTAGATTCCCTCTGTTGGCAAAGGTAACCAAAAAGTATCTTTGCGTGTGCGCAACAAGCTGCACATTCGAGAGAGTGTTCAACACGATGGGGAACATAGTGAGCCCCACAAGATCCCATCAGAGCACGCATTTATAAGATATTTAAAAGCAGAAAAAATGAGGAAACCCTGACCCCCACGGTGATACCGGTATTACCGGTGTTGTCACATGTTGATTAACCGGTGGGGAAATTTCCTCATCGTCACAACTCTACACTGAAGCAGTCAGTCAGTGGAGTTTATAAGTCACACTTATTTAATCTTTGTACAGGTTACATTCTGGCTATGTCATATGTGTTATATTTGTATTATATTATATTTGAGCCATGTTCTGGCTATGTTCAATCATGCTATCTTAAAGCTTTGTTCTGGTTATATTCAAGTAATATTCTGATTATGGTCGAGCTATGTTTTGGTTATATTCAAGCTTTGTTCTGACTATATTCAAGGTATGTTTTGCTAATGATCAAGCTATAATCAAGCTTTAAAGTTTATATTCTGCTTATGATCAAGCTAGGTTCAGGTTATATTCTGGATCTGTTTAAGTTCTGTTCAGGTTATATTCTGGTTCTGTTTAAGCTCTGTTCAGGTTAT
>CAIGQZ010032222.1:12668628-12694232 GCA_903798205.1 Danio tinwini | reverse complement strand
ATATATATATATATATATATATAAAAGAAAATCAAACATGGTCAAGGCTGAACGTGACATGAAATGCCATCAGTCTACAAAGAGATCTCCCTACAGTATTAGTCTATCACAGTCTACAGTATTTCTCTGTTGCAATGGGTATATCACAATAAATAACCCCGGAAAAAGCAGTGCAATCACTACCAGATTACTGTTGTGTTTGCGATAAGGAAAAACACTTAACACATGCGGGCATTTCTTCTTTCTTTCTGCCAACACAACACATATTCCTGATATGCAAGTCTCATCTCACACTCAATACACTACAAGTATATGGTGTAAATACATCACTACACAAATGGAGATCAACTCAGAATATCAATTACCAGTTTAATAATGATTTTATCAGCTGTTGTTAGAAATTACGCTGTTTTTATTTTCTAAGGCAGGGGTGTCCAAACTTGGTCCTGCAAAGTTTAGTTCCAACTCCAATCAGACACCTGGGCTACCTAATTAAGCTCTTACTAGGCTTTCTAGGAACATCCATGCAGATGTGTTGAAGGAAGCTGGAGCTAAAATCTGCAGGACACTGTCCCTCCAGGACGGAGTTCAGACACCCTTGTTCTAAGGGCTTATTATGCGGTTCTGTCACCATCTTGTGGATAGACAACGTCAACCGTCTTTGGTCTACTCAGTATGGCAGGCTAGTGCCCGCTGACGTCTCTCAGAATTTATAAATATTTTAAAATAGGCATTATTCTAATAAATAAACTGCATAGCTGCAATCTAAACATTCTCCACTAAAAAGTCTCTAAAGTACATTATGTTGTTTAACAGCAGCAATATTTGTCAGTGTAGTGTCCTCTGCTTGTTGCTGTATGTGGGCGGAGTAATACACAAATGTGAAAAGGATGGTTTATTAGGCTGCAGATGATAATGCCACAAGTACAATGTATTACGCATATTCACTGCCCAATAATAAAACTTAAAATTAGGCAGTGACATCCCACCCTCACACCTAGGCTTTTGAAGATGCGCTTTCTTCAATCTAGGATGTTTGCCATCCCAAATGAAAGTAGAAATGACCGAATCTAAAGATTAAAAAAAAGATAAAGGTATGAAAAGAGGTAAACTTTAAAAAAGATGAAGAAATTTTGGAAGGACCGTCATCTTGATAGAATTAATGCGTCTTATAAGTGACTACGTGGGAAATTTGACTGATTATAAAGGTTTCAGAGTTTCTGTATTCATAGACTTGTGTAGTTTAACTTAAGAATTAGTTTATGTGATTTCTGCATTTAGTTTGTAAGCTAATCAGCCCGTGTTAGACTCAAATATAACAAGCCTTCGATTCTTTCCATTGTATTTTAAATAGGACTGAATCAAGTGATTGACTTTTCAGACGTTAACTAGAAAAGTCATTTAAATACAATGTCAATT
Source organism: Danio tinwini (assembly GCA_903798205.1). Taxonomy (NCBI): domain Eukaryota; kingdom Metazoa; phylum Chordata; class Actinopteri; order Cypriniformes; family Danionidae; genus Danio; species Danio tinwini. Next base: position 12,692,813 of record CAIGQZ010032222.1, on the reverse strand, counting down.
ATGTAATTAATGACTTTTTATGAAGTAAATACCCACAATCCTGTGCTTCATTTGAATATTTTATTGGTCATTCTCATTGACTTCTGTTGTTTTTATATCGTAGTTTGTTGTTTACGTGTTTTCCTCTAATTGCATTCAGCACATCAATATGATTTTCCGCTGTGTTTGTAGCGTTCTAACTTTTCGTCTCTTGTCTTTATTCACTTTTCTCTTTATTTCTTCCCACTGCTGTATTTCTGATCCCTTCTGGCTTATTTTACCATTTCTTTCTGCTTCTTGTCAATCTTCGAGTTTTTCCAGTCGATTTCGTTCTTTCATCTTTATTTTCAGGCGCTGATCTCTCATTGGGCTTCGTCGTCTTTCGGTGTTTGCGTCTTCTGGATCTTTTAACTTTGTTTACAGTATTTCCATCAGTTTTCGCTGTGTTTCTTTTGACTTGACTACTTTGGGAATCAATGGAAAACTCTGAGTTTGTGTCGCCACCATCAATTGTATTTATCACATGATGATCTTTATCCATTGTTTCTTGGTCTACCATGCTTTTGCCTCCATCATACTCCAATTTCAGATGATTTTCTATGTTTTTAGTCCATGTTTGAGGGACCGAGTCAACAGATAGAGTCTCATCTTGTTGTCTTGCATTGTTTCTATCAAATTCAGGATTTACAGACTCTCGAATTGAGTCTTTTTGGTCTATTTGTGTATTTTGAACCCCGTGATCTGCAAACAGAAGCTCAGGAAGAGTTAGAAGCTCATTTTCCCTCGTCATCTCCTGAAATGCGTGTGTTTTAGATGCATGAAATGGGGTTTGATCTTGAGGTAAGCGCAGATCTGTGGTTTTAGATGGACTTGAATCAGGTTGTGGAGTCCATGCTGACTGAATCTGTGCTTCAGAAACCACTGTAGGGATCCAGTCTGAGCATCCAGGAGTGTTGCTGGAGTTTTCGTTGAGGATGTCAGAGATGTTGGGGTCTAATGACAACAGAAAGTTGATGTAGTCCATGTTCAAATCAGCCTGAAAGAGAAAAACAAACATGCAAGAAGAGTTCACTTGAAGAAAAAGAGCATTTTTCCTAATATTGTGTTGGAATCTCATACAACAGTTTTAAACGTATCCAAGCTCAGAAAATGCATTTAATATTTGAATCAGTTGTAATGATTCGATTCAGTTTGTTTGATTCAATTGGGGAACTGAATCATCAGCGAACCAAGTATAAACTGCCTGTTAGAGTTTACCTTTAAATTAATTAGTTGTCAACTATATTGATATGCATAATTAAGTTATAAAAATGTGAATAGCAATCAAATCGATAAGTATGGCGTTTTGATGTTTGTTAGTTTTTGTTGTTAGCTTGTGGCTAAACGGCTTCTGCTGGACCTGGTTTCACAAAATCACATCTTAAGAGGAGGTATGGTGTTTTGAAGTGTCCTAATATTGGGTTCCCTGCTTAAAAAAACAGCATATGCTGGTAAGGTACCATGCTGGTATGCTGGTCTTGCTGGTTTCAGTGCTAGTATTGCTGGTTTAAATGCTGATTTTGCTGGTCTTGATGCTGGTCTTGCTGGTTTCAGTGCTGGTTTTGCTGGCCTGAGTGCTGGTCCTGACTAGCATTGAGAGAAGCAGGACCAGCATTGAGACCAGCAAAGACCAGCATTAAAACCAGCAAGACCAGCAAAACCAGCATAGAAACCAGCAAGACCAGCATCAAAACATACCTTACCAGCATATGCTGTTTTTTTCAGCAGGGTTGAGTCTCCTACAACAGTTTTAAATGCAGAAAACTTCAGAAACCGTTGTATTTTTTCTCAGAATGTGTTTAATGTTTGAATCATGTTGTAATGATTCGATTCAGTTCGATTGAATCAACCAAGGGCTTCAGTTACTGAACTAATGCAGTAAACCGAGTTAAATATACTGCCTTTTAAAGCCTACCTTTAAATTAATTAGGTATTTGTCAAATATACATAAATACAAATTATAAAAAAAATGTTAATAGCAATCAAATTGATGAAGCATCGTTTGGCGTTTTGGTGTATAGCTTGATAGGCTAGGTTCGGGGTTCACAAATTCACATCCAAAGAGCAGGTATAGTGTTTTAAATTGTCCTAATATAGTGTTGAAATCTCCTAGAACAACTTTAAATGCATCTAACTTCAGAAAACGTAGTATTGTTCTCAGAATATGCGTTTAATATTTGAATCATGTTGTAATAATTCGACTCTGTTCGATTGAGTCAATCTAGAGCTTCAGTTACTGAACTGATGCAGTGAACCGAGTATATACTGCCATTTAAAGCTTACCTTTAATCAAGTAGTTGTCAAATATACGTTGATATACATTAAATACAAACTATAAAAATGTTAATCGCAATCAAATCGAAGAAGCATTTTGGTGTATAGTTGGCTTGATAAGCGATTTCTGGTTTAACAAATTCACATCCAGCGAGCAGGTGTAGTGTTTTAAATAGTGATGTGCGATATCACTGGTTTCCTATCTGATCCGATACCAAGTAAAATGAAGGTGAGTATCGGCAAAACTGATACTGGCCAAAAATCACTGTTTGGGAAATTAAAGTAACAACTAGTGTACTTAAAAATGTCACTTTATACTGAATATGAGACATCATATCACGGGCTATTCTTGTTTATTGATGAAGAATTATCATACAAAAAAAGAGCCAACTTGCATATGCATGCTCAGATGCTGTCAATAAATATCTTAAAATGCCTGCCTGCCCAGCTAACAGGGAACGTTCCCAGAACATTCACTAACGTTCTTTAAAAGTTGTGGAAATGTTAGCACACAATGTTATCAATGGAACGTTTTTAGAATGTTCTCATAACATTCTTGTAACGTTGTTAAAAAAAATTTTCTTAGAACAAAGTTTTTTAAAACGTCTTCTGGACATTATTTGTACTTAATGAACGTTGTCACAATGTTGATAAAAAAACGTTTTTAGAACATTATATTTTGGTGGAAATTTAGGTTTTAAAAATGTTGTAAGAACGTTATGCTAACCATAAAAAACTTTCTAGCAACATTAATCAAACTGGACATTTCAACGTTCTTAGAATGTTATATTTTGGTGGAAATTTAGGTTTTGAAAACGTTGTAAGAACGTTACGCTAACCATAAAATGTTCTAGCAACATTAAGCAAACTGGACACTTCAATGTTATTGGAACGTTCCAAATAAACGTTCTTAGAACATTATATTTTGGTGGAAATTTAGGTTTTAAAAACATTGTAAGAACGTTACGCTAACCATTACGAGAACGTTCTCACAACCTAAATTTGTTAGCAGGGTGAACAGATGTCAAAGCACTTCATGGGGAACTTTAACTTTGCATATTGACAGTACAAGCTACATCATTACTATTATCATATTATTATTGTAATGTTTAGATTAATCTACATGATCCTTGTTATGAATATCCATAATTCACTGATGTTAACAAGCAAATAAAAGTGTCAGTAAGAGTGTAGTCTTTTACCTCAGTCGGAAATTCGCCGTTTTTGAGCTGCTCTTCGACAAACTGTGCGCACACATCATCGTCCTTTTCCTTAACCCCGGTCGTGACCTCTGACCCTTCGCTGACCATTGACTCTTTGTTGACCTTTGTCCCTAAAGTCTCCATCATCTGTGAGTATTCACTCAGCGCTTTCTCAGACAGATCCTTCTGAGGGGAACTTTTCTGTGAATGGCCGCTGTTTTCTTCGTAAACTTCACTTTCTGACCGCGGTAAAGGGTAATGATGAGGACAAGACCATGTGGGACTATTCATGCACGGGACAACATTTGGATTAAATGCCTGATTAAAATTTAGTGGAGTCCTGGAAATCTGACAGAATAGATTATGGCGAGCGTTTAAAGCATCGCACATAATATTAGCGTTCATCTGAGGTGCTATTATAGGGCACGAATGGCTCAATTGAGGAATTACACAAGGATGTGTGTTATAACGTGTAAAAACTGATGGAGGATGATTTAACGCTGCGGATGCATGAAAGTGTCCATCAAAATGAGGCTTTTGCTGGACGGCAGGATCTGATTGATAGATAAAATGTGTCGTTTGGAGATTTTGTGCCGAATCCTCTGTGATGTAGAGTATTTGTGTGTTTTCATTAAGTTTTAAAGTCATGTGAGCTGTTTCTGGCGTGTAAAGCATGTTTTGGCCATCAGATTGCTGTAGATTCTCCATTGGGAGTGGTTGTGTTTGAGTCTGATAGTGAAGAGATGGTGTTTGGGATGAGTGTGAATCCTCGTTAGACGTTAAAAGCGCAGTTGGGTTAAATGATGCCCAGTCATTCATGACGTGCTCATTTTGGGGATGTGAAAAATGCTGTCCTGATATTTGGCCACTAAATGCAGACTGATGATCTTCCATCTAAAAACAGGAGAGAATGTAAGAAATCAGTTTTAAAGGGGAGCTGTTATGCAGAAATCACTTCTGTAAGGGGTTTAAACCCAGTTGTGTGTCAGCAGTGTGTGAATATATCCAGCTTTTAATGATAGAAATGTGTTCATTGCATTCATTTATGATCAGACTTGATCAAAACAGTCTGCAGAAACACTTTGATTGACATTCTCTCTTTGTACGTGTCATCAGAGGGGGAAAGCCCCGCCCACTAGTGCCCATCATTAGCCTGAACAGCAGTCCTGAGTGAGAAGCAGTCGTCTGTCCATTAGCCAGTAGAGTGTTTGAGCTGCTAAAGATAATGTCAGCATAGACTCAGGGCCGGCGCGTCCATAGAGGGGACCTAGGCGGCCGCCAAGAGCGGCATAATAATGAGGGCGGCAAACGCGCCCCGCCGCCCAACCCAACGTACTGACTTTCATCCACAACATCAACCCCCCGTCCTCACTTTATGAACTGGTCAGGTTCGTTTTCACTTTCGGGTTGAGGGCGGCGTGCTAGTCCATTGCCTAGAGCGGCAGTTCGGCTTGCTCCGGCCCTGCATAGAGTAAGAGCTCACTCACACTAAGCTATCCGAACTGAGCCTGGGCGCGTTTCCCGGTTTGTTTGACAAGTGTGAGTGCTCCGAATCTTGCTCAGGCGTGGTTCAGGGCGCACTCACACTTTGCTATCCGAACCATGCCCAGGCCTGTTTTCCAGATTGTTTGAGAAGTGTGTGTGTTCTGAATCGGGCTCAGGCACGGTTCACTTGGGCGGCCCTGGCCCGGTTGGAAGAGGTGGGCCTGAGCACTGTTCACTTGGGCTCAAGCGCGGAATGCTTACAGTGTGAGTGCAAGGGTGCCTAAACCCTAGAACCTGAAAGCGAGACGTGACTTTAGGCGTGACTGTTTGATATGGATTAATTAATCATTCATACTGTTCAATGAACACAAACTGTCGTAGATTATTAAAGATGCAAACTCCTCACTGCACGTCAGCTGCAGCTTCAGCAAACCTCCTAATTCCTGCAGCACGAGGACTTTATGATTGTTTATGAGTGAGTGTGAGTAGAGGATTACATACGGTGCTTAATTTGTGATATGCGAGGTCCCGGAACAGATCGGGGTAACGGATCCGGCATGTTACACGAGGATTGAGAGGTGTCGCGCACGAAAGTGTGTGTGGGGGGGGGGGGGGGTGCAGACGAAAGGGGGGGGGGGGGGGGGGGGGGGTGCAGAAGAGGAAAGGGGGGGGGGGGGGGGTGTCGTGTGCAAAAGTGAAAAGGGGTTGGGGAGTCGCTGTAGAAAGTGAAAGTGAACAGCGGACGGGTAAGAAGGGGATTGGTAAAATGAGGTTACGGATCCGCCGTGTTCCAGCACAAATTAAGCCCTGATTATATATTACACTTTACTATAGTATGATTAAAAACCATGTTTTGACTATATAAACATTCTGGGTGTAGGATTTACTTATAGCGGTCAATACGTTTTCAATAATAAATAAATATAACTAAAGTAAATTAAACAATAAATAAAAATGAATCATTTTCATTCATTTTCTTTTCAGCTTAGTCCCTTTATTAATCTGGGGTCGCCACAGCGGAATGAACCGCCAACTTATCCAGCATATGTTTTACACAGCAGATGCCCTTCCAGCTGCAACCCATCACTGGGAAACATCCATACACACTCATTCACACACATACATGTCAATTTTAGCATACCCAATTCCCCTATAGCGCATGTGTTTGGACTGTGGGGTAAACCGGAGCACCCGGAGGAAACCCACACGAACAAGAGGAGAACATGCAAACTCCACACAGAAACACCAACTGACCCAGCCGAGGCTCAAACCAGCGACCTTCTTGCTGTGAGGCGCACGTGCTACCCACTGAGCCACCGTGCTGCCATTTTTCAATCATATACAGCAAAATAAAATATTTATAAAAGATAGAAAAATTCCCTGTATGGTTTACGTTGGAGTACTATGGGTGTGGGATTTACTTTAGTGGTCAATCATTTCAGAAATTATTATTAAGAAATTCTAGAAATGTGGGCTGAAATCACTCTATGTAGATCAGTGGCTGAAGCAGTAAGAAAACAGTACACTGTCTAACAGTAAGAAAATAACACAAACAGGTCAAGTAACACAACAAACACCAAAAGAATTGATGTGCATCCTGAACAGAATGAAAATGATCCAGACATCAACATCAAATACCTGTATGCATTGAAGGAGAAGTGCAAGTCAGATCATTACCAGGATTGCTTAGTGTTGTAGTATTGAAGACCTGCAGAGGACATGTAAAACTTGTAAACACATACACATAAAACAATATGTGTAATATATATATATATATATATACTGTTAAAGTCAGAATTATTAACCCCCCTTGAATTGTTTTAGTTTTTTAAATATTTCCCAAATTATGTTTAATGTTATGATGTTTAAGCCAATTTTCACAGTGTGCTCTTTTAAACACCACTTAGGAAATATATATGAAATAATAATAAATTAACAGGAGTTAAAGATGCTTTGCTACTTAACACATGCTAGTACATTTTTGGCATTATTTACGGAGTTGCTGCAGTGTTTTAAAATGTTAGTAATATGTTGTGACACATTCTTAGCACATTCCTGCTGTGATTTACACTTTACACAACACACTGCTGGAAACAGAAAGGGTATAAACATGCTTATTTGGCATGACAGAGACAGAAAGACAGATGGACAGACAGGAGGATAGATAGACGGACAGAAAGACAAAATGATAGATGAATAAAAATACAGCTACAAAGACAGACGGATAGACAGATGAATAGATAGATAGACTGATACACTCTCAGAAATAATGGTACAAGAGCTGTCACTGGGGTGGTACCTTTTCAAAAGGTACATATTTGTATGTAAAGGGTCCATATTGGTACCTCAAAGGTATATATTAGTACCTAAAAGTTTTAAGAGGTACACTTTTGTACTTCTTCTGTACTAATATGTACCCTATTAATAAGGACCCTTTAAGCACAAATATGTACCTTTCAAAAAGGTACCACCCCAGTGACAGCTCTTGTACCTTTATTTCTGGGAGTGTAGAAAGACAGACAGACAGACATACACACAGATAGATAGAAAGATAAACCGACAGACAGGAGGATAGATAGAAATACAGACTGACAGAGAGATTTAAAGATGAATAGATATAGTATATAGAAAAACAGACAGACAGACAGAAAGACAGACCGATGGATGGATACAGTTGAAGTCAGAATTATTAGCAGCCCTGTTTATTTTTTCCCCATTTTCTGTTTAACAGAGAGATTTTCTCAACACATTTCTAATCATAATAGTTTTAATAACTCATCTCTAATAACTGATTTATTTTCTCTTTGTCATGATGACAGTAAATAATATTAGACTAGATATTCTTCAAGACACTTCTATACAGCTTAAAGTGACATTTAAAGGCTTAACTAGGTTAATTAGGGTAATTAGGCAGGTTAGGGTAATTAGGCAAGTTATTGTATAACAATGGTTTGTTCTGTAGACTATTGAAAAAATAAATAGCTTAAAGGGGCTAATAATATTGACCTTAAAATGGTGTTTAAAAATTAAAAACTGCTTTTATTCTAGTTGAAATAAAACAAATAAGACTTTCTCCAGAAGAAAAAATATTATCAGACATGCTGTGAACATTTCCTTGTTCTGTTAAACATCATTTGGGAAATATTTAATAAAAGAAAACTAAATTCAAAGGGGGCCGAATAGCTCTGACTTTAACTGTATAAGTTCAACCCTGACAAATCATTTTAATGTATATGTTTAATAGGAAGCTCTACAATATTATATGTGTGCATATACATTAGATCAGTCAGTACTGAAGCCAAATCTGGAGCTCATCTAACTAAATAACTCACGATAACGGTCCAAAAACTAGTACAGCCACATTTATATGTTAAAGAAAAATATTAAATACACATTTAAAAAAGAGGAAAAATCAAGAGACGTTAAAACTTTTAATTTAGCTGAAATGTTGTAGTTTGTAATTTGTTTTGCAATATTTAGCTTGATTTTAATTGTATTATCTTTCAGTTTCTGAATATGTTTGGTGACTAAAATATTATTTTAATATATATCTGTTTAATAAATCTGTTTTGTTTAAATGCACCAAAATACTGCCTATATTCACTGAGAAATGGAGGAAAATATTCATTTTCACAATAGGCTGTACTCAGTTAAGCTGAGCACTGTACATATAAATAGATGCATTGCAATAAAAATACTGATTAAAAAAATAAAAAGGAAACTGCAAAACAAACCTGATTTAGGTTGAACCACTTTTTTAATTCTCTGAATTATAATTCTGGTTGACAAAGTGAAGTAGACCAAAAGATCCTCAAAAAATCATGACGAGGTCCATAGGAATAATAATAAAAAAGACTAACAAACTTATTGAGATCTACCAGTCTGGCAAAGGCTATAAAGCCATTTACTGCAGCCTACCACGGTGATTTGGGTGACAATAGGGGCAAACAATTTTTCACACAGGGCAATGCAATTTAATATTTAGGTTTCCCTTAATAAAGAAAACCTTCATTTAAAACTGCATGATGTGTTTACTCGTGTTGTCTTTGACTGATATGCAAAAAATAATGCAAAAAAAAAATAAAAATAAATAAATTTGTGAGGGGGCAAACACTTTTTCACACCACTGTATGTTATTTTATATAATTTGCCATGTACAATGCTCAGCATATATAAGTTTACCCCTCACAAATCTATCATTTAAATTCATATCTTTAATAGGAAGCTCTACAATATTTGTGCATATACATTAGATTATTCAGTACTAAATAATAATAATAATAATAATAATAATAATAATAATAATTCCTTAAATTTATATAGCGCTTTTCTGGGCTCTCGAAGCGCTTTACACATTGGGGGGAATCTCCTCATCCAGCACCAGTATGCAGCATCCACCTGGATGACGTGACGGCAGCCATTTTGCGCCAGATTACACACCACACGCCAGCTGATTGGTGGAGAGGAGACAGAGTGATGAAGCCAATTATGATATGGGGATGGTTAGGAGGCCATGATGGACAGAGGCCAGTGGGCAGATTTGGCCAGGATGCCGGGGTTAAACCCCTACTCTTTTTCCAAGGACATCCTGGGATTATTAATGACCACAGAGAGTCAGGACCTCAGTTTAAAGTCTCATCCAAAAGACGGCAGCCAAATCTGGAGCTAATCTAACAAAATAACTTACGATAACGGTCCAGAAACTAGTACAGCCAAATTTATGTTATAGAAAAATATTAAATACACATTAAAAAAAGAGGAAAAATCAAGAGAAACAAAAAATTGACAAATTTAGCTGAAATGTTGTAGTTTGTAATTTATTTTGCAATATTTAGCTTGAATTTAATTGTATTATCTTTCAGTTTCTGAATATGTTTGGTGACTAAAATATTATTTTAATATATATCTGTTTAATAAATCTGTTTTGTTTAAATGCACCAAAATACTGCCTATATTCACTGAGAAATGGAGGAAAATATTCATTTTCAAAATGGGCTGTACTCAGTTAAGCTGAGCACTGCATAATTTACTGTCTCTGACACTGGAGCATCAATATTGCTAATTTTATCAGACAATAAATTAATCAAAAAGCTAAAATGTCAAGTGTTTCTAGCCTTATAATGCCTGATAATCAAATGAAAAAACTATTTGTGAATGTGAAGAAGAAAACCCAACACACCTGAGTCAGTCGCTCAATGCAGAATGCTGAATTTGAACTGCACACTTTCAAACACAAACAAAAACAAACCAATCAGCTACAGTGCATTCATAACACTGACTGACTATATGGGTAATAATCTATTGCACATTATAATTCATTGATATATGTGCTTGTTGTATCACTCATGTAAATGTCCATATTTTATTGTGTTCTACGCTAGGTGTCGCGCTTTCTCTCACACGTGACCTTTTATTTTTTTAAAAACTCTATTTCCCATCCTGCCTTGCGTCTCGCTCCGCACATCCGCTTTGCTCGCGGTCACTCTTTACACGTGTTGCCTTGAACCGCCGCAACTTTCTGATCATAAAAGGTGTTTTCTCTTCAAAAATCGTCGAAGTAAACCCGTGAGAGTTCACCATGTTCCTGCAGTTTTACCTCAATGAGAATGGCGAGAGGGTTTACACTCTGAAGGTGAGAATTTGTTGTTTAATCGCGGCGTTTTGGGATTAAAAACGCGTCATAAAGCAATAATGCTTATTTAAGCTGGTCATATGTCAGCTACATCGATTGTTACTGTAATTGAGGCAAAGTTTGGTTTATATTCGCACATTCGTTCATTGCTGAACAGTCTATATGGTCTGCTTTGAATATTGGGTCTGAAATAGCATGTTAAACAACATTAGCACCATCTATTTAACTGAACAGGGTTGTACTTTGATAAACTTTGGCTGATTATATGATTTAACCATTTAGAATGAGCAAACAATACTTTAATTAACTTATATTATTAAGGAGAAAGTCTGAAAATGTAAAATCAAATGTACCTCATTGTTACTCAATAGTATATTAGAAGAAAACACTAATGTTTTTGAACAACACTATAGTCAAGTGTGTCACTGAGTGTATGTATTGGAGTATTTATTTACATCACTTTAACAAGTGCTAAAGAATACTGTAGACTTGGCTATAGATAAACTGTAACACATACTGTAGTACATTTTACTTTTACCACAGTAAACTGTGGTGTGTATTGTAGTATAATATACCATGGTGAAAACTACATTATTGGGTGATTTATTTATATTGCTATAGATGTTGTGTTACGAAAGCAACTGTTGAAACACCAAACAGATTAATTCAAGTACTTTACTATAGTATTTTTCTAAAACACTGTAGTTTTTACCACAAATCACTGTTTTAATGTGGAAGAGCTTAAACTTATTGTGATAGTGCAAGGGACGCTCGTTCCAAACATGTTAAAATATGCAGATTTTCTTATTCAAAGAAAAAGTAATGTTAAATATTCAAAAAGGTCTAAAATATAATTTGAGAAATGTTATTATTGTTATATTTTTAGTTTGTTGTGCTAATCATAGCTCTCATTTTATGTACTTAATCACTCAAATGTGTATTCTCAGTTATTAGTTAATTTCTTAATATTTAAAAGTAATATTTCTTATTAATAATATTAATAATGTGCATTTTTCCTCCTAGCACTCCCCTTGTAGCCCTCTGGGGGTCACCATTTTGAAACTCCTATTTGAAACAATATAATGGCCTGTTTACACTGAGTGGTACGGTACAGTTTGGTATGCCTCTATGGCCGTTTCCACTGTCAAAGGGTACCTAAAAGTGAACCGTACTATTTGGTCACCCTTTGCAAAGGGTACCATAAGGCGGAGCTAGACGTGCAGCTGAACGCTATTGGTTTACAGAGATGCGTCACTCACAGAAGCAGGAGAATGAAAACAAAGGAAGTGACATTTTTAAATACACAGCTGAGACATTACACCATAATAATATATACACATACTAACGTGCCATGGCCAACCAGAGCTCAAACAAACCTTATCGTTGTCTTGATGAACAGCCACAAAGCCAAGAAGAACTAAATCTGCCATGTCCTGTTGTTGTTTTACGAGCCCGTCTAAAGCGCGAGCGGTTTCATGTTCTCTAAAGAGCTCGCCGTGCGTCTATATTTGTTATAAAAAACTTCTTGAGCTCATATTGATAACGTGTGCAGGATCATTGAAGCGCTCTGATATCCGATCCTTACAGAAAGAGACAAACATGAGAGTGAAGTGCCAAGAAACAAAGGAGAAGCCAGAAAAAACAGCAGCAAATGATGCTTTTTGTATCATAAGCCATGAACACACTGCCATGTTGAACTATTATCGTCACCTTATGGACTATTATGAACTGGGAATGACAGAATTACTCTCTAACACAGACTTTGTGTGCTGCTGCTGAAGAGTAAAGAGACATTTGAGAGGTTTGCACTGACTGTGGGCTATTTGTCGTGTTTTTGAACCTAAATAAAGGACTAAATGTCTGCTGTGTGTAGTTTATCTGTAATTAGTAACATCGGAGACTGTAGGGTCTGTATGTGTTCATATATGTTGCATTTATTTATTTTATATACTTGCAGACGTTACAGTAGGCTATTTCACATCATTGATCTGCAGTTATAATCAACTCATGTTCATAGAAAGGTTAGTAATAAACATTTATACAGTATTTATGTGTATAAAGCATCTGTTTTGTGAGAAGTGCTTCACAGCTTTACTGTGACAATTCCTCGAGTAAAAATGAGGTTGTCTGAAACTTTGTCGTACACCACGCCCACCAAAAGGGTACCCTTTTGGCAGTGGAAACGCAAGCTTGATAAAGGTGACCTGTACTGTACCTCTCAGTGTCAAAATCTGTCAAAATGTTTCTGTAACCTTCCCCAGCCTTGTGCCTCTACAATCCTGTCTCGGAGGTCCACAGACAGCTCCTATGTCTTCATGCTTGGTTTGCGCTTTGACATGCACTGTCAACCCTGAGACCTTATATAGACAGGTGTATGATAGGGTTGGGCGATGTTGGTCAATTTGCTGTTGTACGATGTCTAATGTGAAATATCTCAATGGACGATGGCATGGTCGTTGTAGGCGGGGGTGGTTGTTGTTAAATATTAGTGAATTTATAACGAATTAATTGTAGCCTACTGTTTTCACTACCTGACCCACATGGTCTTTGCTTTACCCATAACCAAACTATAAATAAATAAAGTTACACACAGATTATCACTTGTCAATCACTGTTTTCTGCTGGACTCTGGCATGAGTAGGTGGAGTGATCTGTGTCAGTATAATGGCTTTTTCCCACAGCTGGTGGAGGAGACGAGAGTTGGTTTGAAGTTCACTGTAATTAGTATTGTGATTGATGATAGCTTCCTTATTTTATTATTATTATGAGAAAATAATAACAAGTAAAGATGCTAGGGCTCCACCGTTTTGGTCTCATATGCGCCTGAAATTTTATGCGACCTAAAAATATATTTGGAAGCATGTGTGCGAGTGCATAAACTGTTGCTGAGCGGCCTGTTTTCACTGCAGAATCCTCACTGTGTGCGTAGATTTAGGAGACATTCATACAGAATGCATCTCTGCACCTAAAACACCAAACGCAGCGCTCAGGAACAGATTAAAACAGTTGTGATGTGAACTTGCTGAAGTAAAAGCCTGCAATGCTTGCCCCGCCTTTGTGCTCTTCTTATTGGCCCACTGCTCTAGAACTGAACGTGAATGGATTGGTTAATATCAGCTGTCAATCACTCAGTCAATGCCTTCTGCCTTCAGATGACAGGAGCTACAACCGCGGAAATGTGAAGCGCTGAAGATGAGAGAATGAAAATAACACTGACAGATTTAGCTTTAGAAAGCACCTAAAGTCACTAATAATGGCACATCTTATTAGTGATCATGTGCTGAATGTTAATCCACCATTTACACTCTTCCAAGAGTGGAGAAAAGACTTCCAGTGGCTTCAAGTCCGCTATGAAGATAACTAAAGCCATTCACTGTAGAGTCTGTGGGACGGGGTTTGCAGGTAACAGCGTTTGACACTGAATCTACACATGTTAAGTGTTAGAGATGCTGTATAATCCTTCATTTAATCCTCACCATGCTGTCAGCCGTGCAAGCGGCAGCTATATGTACAATTTAACACAGCTCATGAAAACACCGTTATTGCTATTAAGATGACGTGCAAATAATAAGTTATATATCAATATACATGTGGGGCGGGGCGATGGATCGCGATGCCCGCTCAGCATTGTGAAGTTTATCAGCCATCGGCGATGGACAATGCCATCGTCTATCGGCCCAACCCTAGTGTATGCCTTTTCAAATCACGTCCTATAAACTGAATTGACCACAGGTGAACTCCAAAGAAGCTGCTGAAACGTCTCAAGAATGATCAGTGGACACAGAATGAACCTGAGCTCAATTTAGAGCTTCACGCCAAAGGATTCCAATACTGATGTACATGTGACTTTTCAGCTTTATTTTTAATAAATTTGCAACAATTTCAAAAATTCTTTTCCCACATTGTCATTATGGGGGATTGTGTGTAGAATGTTGAGGAAATAAATGAATTTAATCCATTTTGGAATAAGGCTGTAACACAGACATGTGGAAAAAGTGAAGTGCTATCAATACTTTCCAGGTGCACTGTACTGCTGTAACACTGTGCTGGTGTGCACGATGGTTAATTCTGCATCTTCAAAACATTGTGCAGTTTCAAAATGAGTTGTTTTATTGTACTGCTTCACAACAACACAAGTTTGGTAGTTGTTGTTGTGGTTTTCTATCATCTAAAATGTTGATTTGCATGGCTGATTGTGTTATTTGTGTGTGCAGAAAGTGGACCCCAGTGGTCAGCCCACCAGCTCAGCTCATCCGGCCCGATTCTCACCCGATGACAAGTTCTCCAGACACCGAGTGACCATCAAGAAGAGATTTGGACTCCTGCTGACGCAACAGCCCCGGCCTGTGCTCTGAACACACACAACACTCAACAACACTGGACTTCTACACACATTATTATTGTTTTTTAAATACAAGTGCGATGTTTCTTTTCTGATTTCACATGACCATCAAGAGTGCTCAACATTAACTCTCACTCTGTTTTATTTCTAAATGCATTGTGTTGTTTTGTGATTCCCAAAAGCATCGCTCCATTTTTGTTGTTAACTGAATGTGATTATGTGGAGCAGCTGGAAAATAAAATTAAATACCCTGAACACAGGATACTTGTGTGGTTTGTGGTTATTTAAAACATTAACAAGTATTGAAATAATAAAAAAATATATGTATTTGTTTTTTTCATGTATTTATTTCTTAATAATGAAAGTATGACGCTAAGAACTACATTTCCCTACAGCGCAGCTTTCGCGCATGCGTCACGGCGCCAAACAGCGTGCCTCGGGAGCGCGCTTTACGCCCGTAGTCAGTCAAACGTGCTGATTTGATGATCTGAAACCGGAGCGATAAACACCGGGTTTATTCGCGTGATGACCGGTGTTTACCGAGCCCGTGACCGCCGACAGCACACTAGAGATCGTCTGGAGCCTGAAATGAAGCGATTCTGCTGATCGGAAGTGAGTAACGCGACTGTTAATGCGGCTCTTCGTTTATGCCTCAAACAGCGCGAAAGAGTGATGCTGAATTACTTTCGCTTTATTACTTGTGTATGAGGAGTTTAAGTCGCTTTATGAGTGGACATTGTGTCAGCATGAGCCGGTGTGAGCTGTGTGTGTGTCAGTGATCTGCTTATAATTGGCTTAATGGAGGCGCTCAGGTGCTGTTTGTGTTCCCTCACTGAAAGTGTCGCAGGAACCAACGGTTGGTCCGTGTCGCAAATCTTGCCGAGCACCCTATGTAGACAGCACACAAGCCAGACCCTCGTCAAGTAGTCTTATAAGGCTTTTGTGCCTTAAATGTGTATGGTATTGTCACTTAGGATGCTAATACTGTTACTGTCCATTATGTACCCATGTAGACAGCTCATTCGGGTTTGACAAGTGCTGTCTAGCCAGGCAGTTTTCTAGATTGTGAAGGTTTCTGAGGATGTGATGGCTAGAAAGATGGATATTTGGGCAGCTAGCTGGTATGATGCTAGTATAATCTAGCTAGTTATTCAGTGGCAAACATATGCAGTGCTCTGCATAATTGAGTACAGCCTATTGTGAAAATGACTTATCCTCCATTCCTCAGTGAATATAGGCAATGTATTTAAACAGAGCAGATCTATTAAACAGATATATATTAAAATAATATTTTAGTCACCAAACACATTCAGAAATTTTATGATAATACTATTTATTTCAAGCAAAATATTGCAAAAATTCAACTACATTTTTTCATATTTTTTCTTCTCTTGATTTTTCCTCTTTTTTTATGTGTATTTAATATTTTTCTCTAACATATAAATTTGGCTGTACTAGTTTCTTGAGTGTTATCGTAAGTCATTTTGTTAGATAAGCTCCAGATTTGGCTTCAGTACTGACTGATCTGACGTATATACACACATATAATATTGTAGATCAGGGCTATTCAATTAGTTTGTCATGGGGGCCAGTTCATAAAAAGCATCCCAAATGAGGGTGCCGGAGAGATATGACTTGCAACGATGTGATGGTGACGTTTGTAATACTGACGTATGTAAAGCCGGCACTTATTTGAATTGACAAAATATTCATTTATGATCACCTTTTATTTATATCACACATTAAAGTAAATTTTATATAACGTCATAGTGTACACAACAATCACTGGGCTTGCTGCGTCACAAATACCAAAATTTTAACAATTTATAAAAAATGTAGCACTTTCTGGCCATCAGATATTAGGCATGGACATGTATATTGCGATCGTGATTTTCGAAAGTATTACATCGTTTTGTAAACGTTTATTATTAGCATTTGATGAGTCTCCTCATTCAGTTTCATAGAGCGCTTGGACCCGGAAGCCCCTTTGAGTGACGTCACACTTAACAAGCGGATATAAGTGATGATACAACAGCATATAAGAGCTCATATGCTGTATTTCTGCTCCTTAAGACACCCACGTTGGCTTTTTCTACATTAAATGTTAATACATTGTATTTTGAAACTACATAACATCACTGCATTGTACAATGTGGCTTTTTTACAAACATTCAAATGTTGTATTTCAGAGCACAACAAAAGCAGTGTATTGCTCAAGTAGGCTTCAGACACATTCATATGTAATGTTTTAAACTGCGTAACAATTAATTTTGCGATGATTCTAGATTTTGGTTGTACGATTATATAGTCTGAAGAATAATCATGGTTTCACAGTTATCACCATTATTATGCATTTATTAAATTCAGAACTCTACTAGTTCAGAAAATCACAAGAAAACTGCTTATCTTTTAAAGTGTTGTTTATTGCTGCTGAATAACCAAATACAGCACAAAATATTAATAAAACACAAGCGATAGTCCGTTTCTGTCTTTAGACTTAAAAATAAATGAAAAGGTTTTTGATTTAAACAAGTGATTATTTCACACTGAAAATAAATGACAGAACATAGAATATATGAATAAGAATAAATAAAAAAAATAGTATTTGTCTAATGTAAATTTAATCTGTATATTAGCTAAGAATTTAAATGAACTGTTGTTATTATCTGCGTTCATACATGCATAATAATTTGTAATAATTCATCTAACGTATCTTTTGTTTACATTGCACTAAAAGCCACGCACAACTCTCACCGCTACAGCGCAAGTGGGCGCAAGTGCATCGGTCGGCTTGCGAGCTGTGCACACACCGCTCCCAATATGCACACTTCTCTATTGGAAAGAATGAACTTGCGTGCAGAAAAGAAGATATGTAAATGGCCCGCTGCTATAATTAATCCAGTGTGCGTGCGTAATAGCCTCAGTATAAGCTCGGAACTTTAAACTAGCACACAGGTGGCATAACTTTGTTTAGTTGCAGCAGTTTTGTTCCGTGCAACAGAACCGCGGTGTTGAGAAGCCTTTATTATTAATTAACCATAATTAATTTAAGCGAGGTTAATAGTGAAATCGGCTAATCATTGCATGCCTATTAACGATATCAGTGCATTGTACATAAGGCCTTTTCTACAAGCAAAAATGTTTACGACTGCCCGCGTCACTCGCTTAATGTCAGGTGACTCACGCTCTGCACAGCCTTCAACTGCAGCTCGTGCTGTATTGAACAGACGCAGTCACTTCATAACTATAACGGCCATTCTTTCGACTGAACTACATTTATTTTTGATGTCTTGGTCACACTATTTGGAGGGTCCAGAACAAATTGCCTCATTGGCCGGATTCGGCCCGTGGGCCGCCAATTGAATAGCCCTGTTGTCGAGCTTCTAGGGTTGCACGGTTTACTGGTACTATGGTAGTATCGTGATACTATGGCTCCAAAATACTGGCGGCGCTACTGTAGTTTGTGAAAGTTAGTATCATCATTAATGGTTAATCTACAATACAAAATGTTGCATGTGGAAAAGTCACTAAAATGCTCACACGTTTGTGCAACAACAGACCATTTTATTTTAATAGTCTGTGGAGCCCTTTAAGGTTGCAAAACTGTGTAGAATTCGCACCTTTTATGGTAGCCTATTGCACGTTTTCTAACGATTCAGTTCGAACGCACATCTGAATCAGTTCCTTTCTGTTCCTGTTAATATGATTTAGTAGCTACAACACCATGACAATCTCTAAAAGAATGACTCACAAAGTGAAATTTTGAATTACTTTGGTTTGTTACCAGGGCTTAATTTGGGGACCTCTGAAATCTGATCCGGCACCTCATTTTACTGATATGCCCTTAACCGCCCTCCTCCCCCGTCCGCTGTTCACATTCACTTTCTTCCGCGACTCCCCAACCCTCTTCACTTTCGTCCGCAACAACCCCCCCTGTTTTTCACACTTTTGTGCACAACAACTCTACATCCTCGGGTAACATGCCAGATCCGTTAAGCCGATCGGCTCTGGGACCTCGCAATTCACAAATTAAGTGCTAATTGTTACCTGATAAGACTGAAAAAAATGGATGAAAAACCCAAAACAGCAACAGGAAACATTGAAAAATGTATTTTCATATAGCCTAATTTTGTTGGAAAAATTATATTTTGTCAGTTTCATTTGGTATAATTTGTATCTTAATTTTAATGTATTTTTGTTAGTCCGTTATCTACAAAATAAACAAAAATAATGAATAAACTTCAGGTATAGTGGGGTGCAAATAATACTTTTTGGCCTTAAGGGAATTATAAACTAAATTCAAGTAGGCCTATTATAACATAAAATTGAGTATTTCTGACAATTTTATTTATAATTTGAGTTATGAATCACAGTATCGCAATACTGCTTGGTATCATGATACTTCAGCTGGTATAGTATCGTAAAATTAATTAATGGTATCGCGACAACACTAATAGATTCCTATTTAAAATATCACTTTAAATGATAGATTTGTGAGGGGTCTACTTATATACAGTTGAAGTCAGAATTATTAGCCCTCCTGAATTATTAGCCCCGTTTATTTTTTCCCCAATTTCTGTTTAATGGAGAGATTTTCTCAACACATTTCTAATCATAATAGTTTTAATAACTCATCTCTAATAACTGATTTATTTTCTCTTTATCATGATGACAGTAAATAATATTAGACTAGATATTCTTCAAGACACTTCTATACAGCTTAAAGTGACATTTAAAGGCTTAACTAGGTTAATTAGGTTAACTAGGCAGGTTAGGGTAATTAGGCAAGTTATTGTATAACGATGGTTTGTTCTGTAGACTATCGCAAAAAATATAAAGCTTAAAGGGGCTAATAATATTGACCTTAAAATGGCTTTTAAAAATTAAACACTGCTTTTATTCTAGCCGAAATAAAACAAATAAGACTTTCTCCAGAAGAAATAATATTATCAGACATACTGTGAAAATGTCATTGCTCTGTTAAACATGATTTGGGAAATATTTATATCTATATATATCTATATATATATACATACATACATACTAGGATGTATGTATGTATGTACACATGTACACATGTAAATATAAGTAATTAAATCATAATTATACTCCTTTTACATAATATACAGTCTGCATGTATGTGTACATTTCTCACATCATAAGTGGCATTATTAGATTGTTAAACTATTGTAATTATATTTGAAAATGATTACAATTAAAATAATAAATAATTTTTAACAAAATATAATTAAACAAAAAATAAATAATTAGTCAATGTTTTTGTTAATTAGCTAAATGCTCAAATGTATGTGTGTATTTGTGGGTATATACTAGGCATGGGATAATAACCGTTTTCAAGGTGTACCGCGGATTGGAAAAGTCAAGGTTTTAAAACCGCCAACATTTTCTGTAATACCGTTCCTAAGGTATGTGCTAGATTTTTTTGTTTACATTTTTTTGTTTTTTAGGACAGCAGTATCTCCAGCAGAAAAAAAATATCCAAAGATGCCGTTTTAAATTGTGAAGAAATTGTGTTTTTGAAACTAATGAAGACAGCAGAAATCAATTATTCTTTTGAATTATTTAGCCTGACATGTTTACTGCTCCAAACTATTAGAAATCTTTCAAAAAATAAAATATATTGTTTTCAAAAGGGGAAAAACGTATAGAAAGAATATATTTTAGAGCAGTAATCACAATACCGTGATAGTATGATAACCTTGGATAAAAATATCACCGTTTACAGTGTCACAATCTTATACCGGCACATGCCTAGTATATATATGCGCCTGTGCCTCTGTTTTTGCTTTATACTGTTGTTTTGTACTGACTCTGGCTGAACATTGTTGAGAAGTTAATTGTGAGGTCATCCATGTATTATGTGCAATTCTTCTATTTTTATTAAAGACCAGCTAGAACCAGTTTTTAGGTTCGGTATTTTGCGTCATGTTTTAACTCCATTTTGTTCCGTTTCTCTTTTTCTGCCCTCCCTTTCTCTCTTATACACACACACACACACACACACACACACACACACACACACACACATTTGATCCATTATACACCGTTGTTTCTCACAACAGCATACTGCATAAAGCATGCTTTATGTTGAATAACAGTAGAAGAGCAGTGCTAATTTTTCACACACTGTCAGATGATGTCCCACAGAGCCATAAACCGCTGACGCAGCAGATTCAGACGCTGATCTGAGCAAAAACGAGCTCTTTTTGAGAGTCACACTCGTACATTGAACGCACAGATTCCTCGTATTGTTAAATTAGTGCATTATTAAGGCTCTGTTAAGCTCATAGGGGTGTGTTTTGGTTATTTTCGCGCATCAGCTGATTGTAGAATGATGTTGTGTGTGTTTGTGTGTGTTCGCTGTGCTGCACGCGCCCACAGCTGAGTGACCCCGGGGACTCCATCCTGATGGACCCCCAGCAGCCGGCGGTGCGGGACGCTGCCTTGGCCTCCTCCGTGCGCTTCACCGTCACTCCAACCAAAGCGGAGGATCTGCCGGACACGTCGCCAGACATCAGCGGCCGCTCCAGCGCCAGGGTCCGCTTTGGCTCCAGAGAGAGCGTCAGCGAGGCATCTGGGGCCCTCAACACCTCTACAGGGGCCGAAACACCGGACCGCAGCCACGAACAGGGTGAGATACACTTACTGCAGGCATTTCTGCTCATAGAAAAGATTCTCCATATTTATTGTTGTTTATATTTATTATGTATATACAGTGAGGCTATAAAGTATTGAACACCATTTTTCTCAGAAAACATATTTCTAAAGGTGCTGCTGACTTAATATTTCCCCCAGATGTTGGTACCAAACAAAGAAATCCATATAAGAAAACAAACCTAATTAGTTTACAGATTAAGTTATGTGTAATAAGATTAAATGACACAGGGAAAAAGTATTGAACACATGAAGAAAGGGAGGTGTATATTTGGACAGTGAAAGCCCAGACAGAAGCTGAAATATCTCAGCAGTTCTTCAGCAACCCTCTGCCCTTCTTCAGTGTAAATGAAGATCGGCTGCTTCAGTCCAACATCTACATTAGCAGATGATGAAGATCAAACCAGGGTGGACATTTCAGCAAGACACTGATCCAAAACACAGCCGAGGAGACTCTCAGATGCTTTTAGAGAAAGAAAATCAAGCTGTAGAATGGCCCAGCCAATCACCTGAACTGAATCCAATAGAGAATACAAAATAAAGCTCAGATTTGATAGACGAGACCCACAGAAGCATCAAGATTTAGACACTCTGCCGAAGTCTGTGAGAAACTCAAACCTGAGCGATGCATGAGGTTTCATTCTCCATATGAGAGGCGTCTTTAAGCTGCCGTCACCAAAAAAGCCTTTTATATGAAGTATTAGACACATTTCAATAGTTCAGCTCTCTCTCCTTCCGTCATTTCATTATTACACAGAACTCATTTTTTTCCGATTTTGTTTTGTTTTATTTTTATGTTTGTATTTTTTTAGTTTTTTACCAAAATCTGCTCCTTTACAATTATTATTTGCAGGGAAAAAAACATGACAATGTGTTCAATACTTATTTTTTCCGTTGTACATATATATATATATATGCAGGGCTTGACATTAACTTTTTTGATCACCAGCCACTGTGGCTAGTAGTTTTCCAACATTACTAGCCACTCGCCATTTTCACTAGCCACACTTTTGTTGTTGAGAATATATAATTTATATGCATAAATTTGACTTTGACATGCTAAAATGACTTGATTTAGATGTTGTGTGATGTCCACATGCCTCCTCATTCATTTCATGCATTTCACCTTTTGTGTGTGTTGTGTATGAGCTTGCACAATGTGCATAAGCAAATGGGTGGTGGTGCATTGCAATTAGTTTTTCACAAGATTTTTTTTAGGGCTCAAAATTAAGGATTTACCAAATTTATCTGACCACACCAAAAATTAAAAATTAATTTCTTAGCCACAAATTTTAAATGTGTCAAAACAAGCAAAATATAGCTGTATACATGCATTTTTTAATTCAACAAAATAAAAAACAATAAAAAATTGACATTGAAAAAAGCACTACTGTCATGTGTCTAAAATATGCACAGTAATCTGTCCTGGCTAAAGGTCCCAGATCACCAGTTAAACATAAACAAGCAGTTAATCTCAAATTAAAGCAATGCTATTGCAAAAAATGATACTTAAACTATATTAACAAAAACAACTGTAAGCAAACAAATACAGGTAAACAAACATACCGTGAGTGATAATGAAATGATGATCACGCGCTCACGGTTAATGTTAGGCCTGTTAATTATCTGTTCAAAGAATAATTCAAATGAAAGCAGTGACCGCTGCTGCTTACAAAAGGATATATATATATATTTCCAACCAGCCAAAGTGGCTAGTGGTAGTGTCTGTATAACCTGCCACAGCTGAAATCTACCCGCATTTGGTAGGCTGTCGGGTTTTAATGTCAAGCCCTGTATATGTATATGTGTGTGTATATATATATATATATATATATATATATATATATATATATATATATAGACAGCACGCTCATTCATCTGTTGCGATTCAGGCAAGGCGTGCACTCAGCCAGCCACATTTTAATAAAATTATAGCGCTTCACTTCACTTCAGCTATAAATACTAGCCCTGATATATCTATCAGGGCACACACTCAGATATACGTTACTCAAGTGCAGATATTCTTGTGCGCTCTCAAATAAACGCTGCTGAAGTGTGATTTAGTGCGTTTATGTAATGAGTGTAACATGTCTCCAACATGTATTATATTTGCTATGAATATTTCTGAATGTCTTCAGTAGACCTACAGAGCGGCAGTAATGCGTCCTGAAGTGAAACAGCTATAAACTCCAGCAAGATAAAGTCATTGTATGCAGAATCACAGACTGTAATGAAGTTACGGGAAGAAGGAGGCGGAGAACCGACGAACTTTTAAATAAATATTTATTAATAAAAAGGACGGCAGCTCCTCACGGAGACTGCCGTCTAAAACAAAACAAAAGGACGGCAGCTCCTCACGGAGGCTGCCGTCAAACTGAAAGCAAAAGTAAAACATGTCCGGGCCCGGTCCTCTCTCTCTGTCCTCTGCCATCGTTCCTCCTCTTATAGTCCAGAGCTCCTTCCGTGGGATTGAAGGCAGGTGCGCGCCACAGGTGCATCTCATCTGTGGCGGGCCTCGTTTCGCTCCCACGGCTCTCGGCCACGCCCCCTCGCCACA
>CAIGQZ010032222.1:12548807-12567808 GCA_903798205.1 Danio tinwini | reverse complement strand
TGTGTGTGTGTGTGTGTGTGTGTGTGTGTGTGTGTGTGTGTGTGTGTTGATGTGATATTATGGCGGTGAGTCTGGATAAAGACGCGTTTTACCGCCGCATCAAGCGACTCTACGGCAACTGGAAGGTACGGAGAGCTTAGTGTGTGTCGCAAACACCACGCAATCTGATTATTGATCATATTCGATCATATTTATCCATATCTGATGAGTTTATGTGCGTCTTTGATGCTGAAAACCTCTCACACACATACACACACATCTCAGGCCTCAGCTCTACAGAACTGTTATATAAACACACTCCGCCGACTGTGTTCGTGTTTTAGTGTTTATTGTGTGATTTGTGTTCGTTTATTAAGAAATAACTGAACTTTGGTGTTATTTTAAACGTTCATGTGTTGATTAGCGCAGCGGCTAACGTGTTAGCACGCTAGCATGTAATGTGTCTAGTTTCACGCAATTGCCGCTTGATAATGAATGGCGTTTATAACGCATATTAAACACACAGACGCTGTGTTTCGTTTATGTTCTTGTGAAAGTTTAGGGCTGGCATGTTCTTCTAGGATGCAGAAGTTGAGTGAGATGTAGCATCTAAGTTAGCTTAGCTCATACTAAGACATGCTGCAGGTGGGAAACAAAACTGTTAGCATTAACTTAAGTGTTACTTCATGTTGTAAACGCATTGAGTCTGCTTCACCCGCTTTCTGAAGGAACTTCTTGTGCTTTTTGTTTTGCATATATTCTATAATCACTTCACTATAATATGATGACCTGGACCACAAAACCAGTCAGAATTATACACCTTTTTCATAATTGAGATAAGGAAATATATAAAATAAACCACTTCTAAAGTGCAACTATTGAAAATCTGGAATGTGAGGGATCAAGTAAATCTAAATGTTGAGAAAATCGCCTTTTATGTTGTTAAATTCAGCTTTTGGCAATGCATATTACTAGTCAGGAATTAAATTGATATATTAATGGTGTGGAATTTGCTAAATGTATTCATGGAATGTGATTTTACGTATTATTTTAGTCTCTTTTTTTGCCATAAAATAACAATTGATGATTTTGACCAATACAATGTATTTTGGCTATTCCTACAAATATAATCGCGCACACACACACACACACACACACACACACACACACACACACATATATATATATATATATATATGCATTTTATCATACAGAAGACTGATTGTTATAATAAACTGACTATCTTAGGGCTGGGCGATTTGGCCTAAAGGCAAAATCTCGATTGATTGAACATTTTAACTTGATTAACAAACGATTATTTTATTTGTCTATTTTATTTTATTGCCCTCGTAGTTCACAGACAAGGTTTGTACAGTAAATATGCTCACATATTACAGGTGAGAGATTTCTGAATGAAGGTGCACTACTTGATTTTAAAATAATTGAAGGAAACACACTATCAACTATCGTTGGTTATTTATTGAACATCAATGCTGAACAACTAAAAATTAAAACACAAAGTGCCCTTTATTTTTGTTTTATATAATAAATAACTTGCACTTTTGGAAACTAAATGAATGATTGTCAGTATTTTTCATATTAAAAGAAGAAAATAAGCAGCATCTCTTCTAAATAAAATAACTTGTATATCCTGTTAATAATAGTTTAAACAGTGCATTTTTTGCATCTTCTGTTAACAAATATTTTAATGTAAATTATAATTTAGTGTACAGTGCATTTCTTGCATCTTCTGTTAACAAATATTTTAATGTAATGCCGTCTCAAGGCATCTCTGGCGAAGCTTCCAGTCATTGTCAGTATGGTGCAAGGTGTAGTTCTATATTTTTGTGTGGGTATGCGACCACGCTAAGGCTGCGCTGGACCACACCCGTGTGTTTGACGCAGAAGTATACATCAGCCTTAACAGAGCGGGGTCATGTGACTCCAGGGAAAGTAATTGAAAAATATTGATCTGGAAAAATTAGATCGATTATAGGTGAATGTCCATTTCGATTACTTTTCAATTAATCTCCAATAGTACCATTGTACAACCATTGTACCCAGTGTAAAATATCTGATCATGTTAGAATGGTGAAAGTGTTGTTGTGTTTTTGTAACTTTATTTTTGTAATTCTCCTTCTCAGAAAGGCGAAGATGAGTTCGGGAAGGTGGATGCCATCATTGTGTCTGTTGGAGTGGATGAGGAGATCGTCTACGCCAAATCTACAGCCCTCCAGGTGCTGCTAAACACTCATTATTTGTGTGTTTATCCACTAATTTATGAAAAAGCACTTCATATAAAAAGCACTTAATAGAAACGTCTAAGTGTGCAGACCTTTTGAAATGTGCATAAAAAACGTATGCACACAGTTCGAGTAGGATAAACCTTTTTTGATAAGAATAAATGAGCATAAACTCAGCTGTAAACACATTAAGTGAATAAACTCAATCATTTTGCCCAACAGATCCACCACTTTTGATGCTAATAAATGATCATAAAGTGCTCGTGCTGCAGGTATTTGGAAGTTTGCTGAAGCTGCAGCTGTCTCTGACAGTTTGTGTTCATTGAACAGTACGAATGATTAATAAATCCATATCAAACAGTCCCTTAAAAGTCACGTCTCGTCTTCAGTTTCGGGCTCAGGCACGATTTGCACTCACACTACAAGCATACCGCGCCAAAGCCCAATCGAACTGCGCTCCTGCACACCTCTTTCAACCGGTCCAGGGCTGGCCAATTGAACCCTGAGCCAGATTCAGAGCACTCGCACTTCTCAAACACACTGGGAAATACATCTGGGCAGGGTTCAAATAGTGTGAGTACGAATAGGTTCAAATAGTGTGAGTATGTTTCATTTATCAGAGGAGAACAAACACCACAGTGGTGAATCCCAACAGTGCATCAAACTACACTTCACTCAGCAATATCTGTGCATGTTTAGCAGAAACTTAGGCTTGAATTGTCTTTTATTTCTCATTGGATGGGAACACAGCTAGTGTGATGATTATACACGTTCATTGGTGTAACATGTTTTTCTCTCTGTCTGCAGACGTGGCTGTTTGGTTATGAGCTCACAGACACTATAATGGTGTTTTGTGAGAGTAAGATCATATTTCTGGCCAGTAAGAAGAAAGTGGAGTTTCTGAAGCAGGTCGCCGTCACTAAAGGCAACGAGAACGCAAACGGTGTTCCTCCAATCACGCTGCTCGTCAGGGAAAAGGTATCATATACACACAGTCAGATCAGGTTTTTGGTCCGTTCATTATTACTATAAAGTGTTTATTTTGTGGTTATTATAAAAACAACATTTTACTGTAAATATTTATAAAACATTTCGAAAATTTTTAACTACAAATATTTGAAGTTAAGATTATAAAAATGTATATTTTAGTAAATGTTTGGAATCTATTTAGAAAAATGTACATAAGTTTTCTTTGAACAAAGATTATTGTTTACATTTAAAGTTTACTCTGAAAAATCTGGATTATTTTGGCTGATTTTTAAATCAGAAATGTATAAAGTATTATAAATTAACATTTATAAATACATATTTTTTATAAGTGTAAAAGTTTAATTTTCAAATACGCCGCTGTCTAAGTGCTCTGTGACACTCAAATGTCACATTGATGGCATTGGATGATACGGATGCAAATTTAATTCAATATGTATAATCTTATAATAATTTTAATAATAATTCCTCATTTGCATACATCATGATCAGTCTGAGATTCTTTACAGCAGTGTAATGTTTTAAATCTCCTTTGTCAGAATGAGAGCAACAAAGTGAACTTTGACAAGATGATTGAGGCAATCCGTGGCAGTAAAGAGGGCAAGACGGTCGGTGTTTTCATTAAGGACAAGTTTCCAGGAGAGTATATGAAGAGCTGGAGCGACACCATCACGGCGGAGGGACTCCAGAAGGTCAGAAACGCATTGAAATGAATGGGTTTCATAGCGCAGAGCTTTCCACATCCAGTGTGAAAGCTGCTTCAGACCACAGTGCAAGCAATTAATACTGCATTGATTCAGAGAATTTTGAAATACAATATTCTTTTCTAAATCAATTCTGAGCTTAAGTAGCCTACACTGTAAAAAAAATAGCCATACATTAGCAGTTTTCCAGATTTTGTGATTCATATTTTTATTTTTCTCCATTTAGTTATGTTTTTCAATTGCATTTTGGGACCTTGATCATCGTTCCAACAACTTTTACATTTGAAAAGTTGTAAAAAGTGACACTTGTGAACATTTTTAATAGTTTAAAGTTTTATATTGTCTAGATTGCTGTTGTATATTATGCTGCAAAAAAACTGCAAAGCCATGACAGCATGTAATCATGCATTCTTAAATGTTGCTAGTTAAGAGAGACAATTTCTTATTTTTACTGTTGATCATCAATGTGCAGCATTAACCCTTTAGATTGGCCTGTGCTGAAGAGTTTTATATGGAGTTCAGTGGAGTAAAACAGCAGATTATAGTGTGTGTGCAGAAATACACTGACTGTGTTTACTGTGTTCTGACAGCTGAGGGGATTATTTTGAGTTTCTTAGACATATCAAGGAGATAAGTGCGCAAATGTTTCTCGCTCTTTCACACACACCACACACACACACACACTCACACACACACACACACTACACTTTTATATAAAAGCCAGAAACTAAGCTCTTTTTGCACTACAAGTGATAATCAACAGTACAAGACACACTTCATCTCTTAATCCCAACAGGGAAAAACAGCAACAATCAAGAATGCATGATTATATGCTGTCATTGCTTTACAATCAATAAATGTCATTATAATAGAAGTCAATGGGGTTAAAACAGCACCAACATCACCAAAGGGGAGTCAGTCTGCCCAGAGTGTGTTGTTGAAAAATTCCAAAGCCTTTCTCAAAATATTTGTCAAAATCAGATTTGTTTGCAAAAATCATCACATTTGCTGAAACCCAGAGAACATTGTGGTCAAGTTAAGCCTCAAAATCAGCCCAGAGAGGATGAAAATCACCCTACAGCACACGAGTTAATTTTAAAGTGTTTGTTTTGCTCTTCTTCAGGTGGACATCAGTACAGTGGTGGCGTACACGATGGCGGTGAAGGAGGATGGAGAGCTGGCGTTGATGAAGAAAGCTGCCACCATCACCACCGACGTTTTCTCAAAGTTCTTCAAGGAGAGGGTGATGGAGATCGTGGACGCAGACGAGGTGTGTGTGTACTAGGCATTGGATGATAACCAGTTTCAATATTTACTGCGGTTTGAAAGAGTCAGGGTTTAAAAACGGCTACAGTTTTCTTTTAATCAGCCATCCCGGGCCAATAAAGGTATTCAAACATTAAAAGACATAAATGGAGAAAAATCAATCCTAGATTTTCAAGAGCTGGTTAGCAAATTTAATATATCCCCAACACTCTATTTATATTTTTTAAAATAAGGGCAGCACTAAAGGCTCATAAGACGTCATGGGGTATGGATCTTCATACCCATCCGATTGTGAAATGGATATACAATGCTCCAAGAAAAGGAACTGTCTCCTATCTCTATTGCTGTCTTTCTAATATTATTGCACATACGTTCTTAAAAGAAAGACTATGACTATCTGATCTGTCTCTACCCAATATATCGATTGGGAAACTGTGTGGGATAATACATTCCACGCTTCCACAAACCCTAATCACCAGTTTATTTACTTTAAAACTATTTACAGGGCATATTTAACCACACCTATATGCCATAGGCATGGGACGGTAACCGTTTTCAAGGTATACTGCTGTTTGGAAAAGTCAAGGTTTTCATACCGCCAACATTTTCTCTAATACTGTTCCTAAGGTATGTGTAAGATTTTATTTTTTTTAACAGCAGTATCTCCAGCAGAAAAGATATCCAAAGATGCCATTTTAAATAAATAAATCGGTGTTTTTGAAACTAATGAAGACAGCAGACGTCAATGATTCATTTACATTATTTGGCCTGACACGTTTACTGCTCCAAAATATTATAAATGTTTCTCAAAATAAAATATATTGTGTTCATAGAGGAAAAAACTTTTAGTTTTTACACAGACATTTAAAAAGAATATCTTTTAGAGCAGTAATCACAATACCGTGAAACCGTGATATTTTTATCCAAGGTTATCATACCATCAGAATCTTATACCGGCTTATGCCTAATACGACATGTCATAGGTTTATCTCCACATCCTTATTGTAAGTTCTGTGAACCACAACATCCTTTTTACATATTATGTGGGAATGTCCGAAGGTACAAAAACTTTGGGATTCGGTGCTGGACATTTTATTTAAAGTTACAAAAATTTGTTTCCCCAAAGATCCTGTATTGTTATTATTGAATGATAACTCTCAATTTCCCTTAAATGCAAAGGTCTGTAAATTTTGGTTAGCTGCTTCAACTGCTACAAAGAAAATGTTTGTACAGCTCACATTAAGCACTGATTACATCCACTATTTGAAATACTGTATCTGGAACTGTCATCAGCACAGATCAACCATGCTAAACTGGACATTCTTACGGTATGGAAAATCTATATGTGTGACGTCAAAGAAATCTTGGACACTTAACCCTCATCTGATACTACGAATGTCAAACTTAAATGTAATTTATCTAATAGCTTGGTCTAAACTACAGTTCTTCTGTGTTTCCTGATGTGCTTATAATGGGATGGGGGATATAAATGGGGTAATATCTGTTAAAAGTATTTTTCTATCTAATTCATTTTTGGAAATAAAAAACAGCTAAGATTTTCTGGTAATATAGTATATTCAAGTTTTTTGTTTTCCATGTTTTTTTATGACTATATATTTAGTTTTTTTAGGCCAACAGTATCTCCACATTATATGCTACTGGTTAGCCCAGGATTTAGCAAACATCTGATAAACAAATCTCTTATACACTTTCTATCCACAGAGCAGAAAGATCTCCAAAGATGCCTTTTTTTCAAGCTGTAGAGCAGTCTGTGTTTTGGACACTAATGAAGACAGCAGAATTATTCAGCCTGACATGTTTACTGCTCCAAAACACTTTAAAATGTTTCCTAAAATAAGTTGTATTGTTCAATAGGAAGAAAATGTTTTTTTTTTTACCCAGACATTTTAAAAAAGCATATTTTAAAGCACTTATCGGTCGACTACTAATCAGTATCTGCCTTTCATATTGCCGATAGCTTTAAATGAATCCAATGTTGGTACGTTTTTAATACACCTGTGCATCCCTAGTTTTGTTTTGGTTTGTGTGCGTGTTGACCTGTTGCATCTCTGTTGATCTGCAGAAAGTGAAGCACAGTCGGCTGGCTGAGTCTGTGGAGAAGGCCATTGAAGACCGCAAGTTTCTGGGCGGTGTTGATCCTTCCACAGTGGAGATGTGTTACCCTCCCATCATCCAGAGCGGTGGGAACTACAGCCTCAAGTTCAGCGTGGTCAGGTGAGAATGTACAAAACCCCTTTGATTAGAAGTGTGTGATGTATGGAAGCCCGTTCACGCCACTGAATAAAAAAAAAGGTTATTGTGATGTTTAATCTCAAATTAGCATGAAACAAACTTGACTGTCTGACTTTTCTCACAATATGGAGATATAAACTGTCAGTTCTGAGAAATAAAGTCAGAAATCTGATCAGTCGCAATTGTGAATTAGAAAGCCAGAAATCTTAGGTAGTCGCATTTCTCAGACTTCTGACTTTAGTTCATTCATTCATTTATTCATTTTCTCTGGGGCCTGCAGCAGTGCGTAAGTTAAAACGTAGCCTAGGTGTGACTTAAAGGGGTACTAAGTTACAATTTATGCACTACTAAATATTTTCGTGTTGCACCACTGAACTTAGTTTAAATGTAACGCTACGTTCTGACTAAATATATATATATATATTTTTTTATTTTCATAGGACAGTTTGTATTAGATTTAGTGCGTTTGTGTAACGAGGATGTCTCCAACATTTATTAGATTGGCTAGGAATATTTATGAATGTCTCTGATAGACCTACAGAATGGCGTCTGTAAAGTAACTCTTAAAACTCCCGCAGGATAAAGTCATTGTATGCAGAACCACAGACCTTTATCTATAAAGTTTAATTATGGAAACTTCAATCTTACTGAAAGCTGTCATGTTTGCTGGCCTCACACATCGCGCAGCCCTGTCAGTCAGTCAGCATGTCACCTTAAAGGGTTAAACGAATAACGCACAGCACTACTACGATTTCAGAAAAGTTCCCTCTATTATACTTCACTTACATTTTAATACATTTGGTGCTATTTACAACCTGCTATTAAAAAAAGACAACTAATGGTTTTAAATGAGAAGCTGTAATGTAGCCATGGCGGAAATGCATTTTGGTGTGACGTGGATGAATGAATGTAGCAGAAACCATGCAGTGAAGAAAATATGGATATGTCATTAGTTTCGCACACCCCTGCTATTGCTCATCCTTCTGAAATGATGCAGACTGTAAATCTCTGAGTTATCTGTGTTTTGGGTCAGTGATAAGAACCACATGCACTTTGGGGCTATCACCTGTGCCATGGGCATCCGCTACAAATCCTACTGCTCCAATCTGGTGCGCACGCTGATGGTGGACCCGCCGCAGGAAATGCAGGACAACTACAACTTCCTGTTGCAGGTGGAGGAGGAGCTTCTTAAAGAGATGAAGCACGGTGAGCCAATGGAGAGAGAGAGCATTCAAGCTAAAATTGTTAGGTTTATTTTTGGGCATTTTATTTAGTTTTAGTGCATCAGTTTAAACTAATGTGAAATTATAATTTCACTGGCCACTATCTGTCGTCATTTTTGTGACATTAAAATAAAATAACATGAAGTATTAAAAAAAAGAGTAACATTTGTAATATTAATGTTTTATTCATCAACAACATTATATTAGTGGTTTAGTGTCGTTTTATATTTATTTAATAGTTTAAATCAGTTTTAATTACTTTAGTACCTTAAGTGGTGACACTTTATAATACTACACACTATAAACCATTTATTAAGTATTAGCAAATAGTGAATTCATTATCTGTTAAGCATTAACTCTACATTAATAAACGTTAGTAAGCAGTTTATAACTGAAGCTACAAATGCTCTAATTTTATAACTTATGACCACTTTGTTAATGATTTATTTTTCATTACTAAATTAGGTATTGCATTATTTACAAACCAGTTATTTAAGCATAGTTGGGGATTTTTTTTTATGTTTTTTTTTTTTTTTAAAGATCATTTAGAATGAGTTGGTAAATGATTAATAAACTTTTGAAATTAATATTTATATATCCTTTTATTCAGGCATATACTAATAGTTAATTTGTATGTTAATAAATGCTTTATCTAAAGTGAGGACTGTTTATGCTTTATAAATCCCTTATAAATGACAATT
Organism: Danio tinwini; assembly: GCA_903798205.1. Lineage (NCBI taxonomy): Eukaryota > Metazoa > Chordata > Actinopteri > Cypriniformes > Danionidae > Danio > Danio tinwini. Next base: position 12,558,452 of record CAIGQZ010032222.1, on the reverse strand, counting down.
AAAAGCTCAGTTAAATTCTAAACAGAAAAAAAAACATAAATGACTTTATTCATTTCTATTCATTTGAGGATGCACAAATGAAACTATATCAAATAAAAAATAAATCTTTGCAACCTTATCTAAAATAAAATAGCTATAGAGTTTTTTTGCATCCTATTATATTATTAAATTATTATATTGTTGTTTTATCCAGTTTTATGTTATATTTTGACACTCCTGTTACATGACTAAACTTTACAGTAATTTTACTTTTTATATAAGATTGCAAAGATTATTGTTCATTTGATCCTGAGCTTTTAATTGTCATTTATAAGGGATTTATAAAGCATGAATAGTCCTCACTTCAGATTAGGTCACAAAACTGCATGAAGTTGAGTTAATAAAGCATTTATTAACAGAGTAACCATTGCTATATGCCTAAATAATATAAGATATAGACGTTAATTTCATTAGTTGTTTATCATTTACTAACTCATTCTGAATGATTTTAACCTTCAACTGCTCTTAAATACAAATGGTTTGTAAATAATGCAATACTATAGTATGAAAGGTCAATCATTAATCACATTATAAATGTGGTTATGTCAATAATACAGCATTTGTAGCTGCAGTTATAAACTGCTTACAAATGTTTATTAATGTAGAGTTAATGCTTAACAGATAATGAATTCACTAGATGCTAATGCTTAGTAAATGATTCATATTGTGTAGTTATTATAAAGGGTTACCCATTAAGTTGTACTAGATGTTTATTTAGTAACATGGCTGAAATAAAATTAGTTAATATTTAATATGTTAATATAAATTAAAATACTTCAACTAATTGCAAGGTTTTTATTTACATATATAACATTTTAAAATTAAAAGTTCATTTTTAAACAATTGTGCTTTTATTCTGTAATTGCCCATTTAATTTGTATAGTAAAGACATATTTTTTAAATTACAGAATGTTTCAATTAAATATGGTTTATTTATTTATTTCTGTGTAATGCAATTAATGTATATTGTAAATATGATTTCTATATTTATATTTTTGTCAGTGTGTGTGTGTAATGTAACAAATAATTATATTATGATTCTGAAATTCATAGTGCATGATGTTTTGTGCATTAAACACTGTTTGATGGTTAAAGCAAAATTTTAATATTTCTATTTCAGTTAAATGTTGCTGACTCTGTTTGTGTCTGTGTGTGGCTCTATACTAAATAGTTTTGTGTACTTAGGCCTGCAGTTTATATTGACTTTTATTCTAGATTTTTAATGTTCTGTAATATGTAAATGATTTGTTGAAATATATTTGTAAAGGTGTTTCTAGTAAGGATTTCTGGGAAATATATGGATAACTTGTGTTTTTGTGTGTTTTTTGCAGGAGTGAAGCTCAGTGAGGCTTACAACGCTGTCTTGGAGTTTGTAAAGAAGGAGAAACCAGACCTGGTCAGCAAACTCACCAAAAACCTCGGGTCAGTATCTCAAACGCTCTCTCTCTCTCTCTCTCTCTCTCTCTCTCTGTTCAATGTAAATGAGGAAGTGTGTTATGATGCTTATTGTGTGTGTGCTGCAGGTTTGCCATGGGTATTGAGTTCAGAGAAGGATCTCTCGTAATCAACCAGAAAAATCAGTTCAAACTCAAAAGAGGTGAGTGTGTGTGTGTGTGTGTGTAAAATAAATAAAACTGAGGAGATTTCAGTTTGGAGTGCGGTCAGGGTTTGTTTGTAGCATGAAGATCATCATCAGCTTTTTCTGTTAACTCTGGCTTTAATCCTGAGTTTATGAGCGCATGCAGATGAAGGCGGGACATAAGAAGCAAACAGCCAATCACAGGCCTCAAATCATAGAGATGGTGTGATTGACTTCTTGAGAGTTGGCACAGTTTACAGGCAAATATATAAAAAAAATAAAATAAAAAGTGTGTAGAGCAAAATGAACAGTTGTCTATAAAAGAGGTGGCAGTCATATTTATATACTGCTGCTATAATCATTTTATCATTAATTAATACAAAAAATCTTCATTAAAATAACTTAATGCACCACAAGACTTTTAGTCTTGCTAAGTGATGTTTGTGTGTGTGTGTGTGTGTGTGTGTGTGTAGGGATGGTATTCAGCATCAGTCTGGGATTTGCTGACATGATCAACAAGGAGGGAAAGAAAGAGGAGCAGAAGAAATACGCCCTGTTCATCGGAGACACCATACAGATCAATGAGGCCAGTTGACTTTAACATTTCATCCGATAGAAACGACCCCTTTGGGAGTCTGTGATAATCAGAATCAGAATCAGTTTAATTGCCAAGTGTGCTTCACACACACAAGGAATTTGTTAGTGCCTGACTGCAGCAGGGTTTCTATCAGCCTGTGTTTATGCACATTTTGACGTGTCACATCAGAAATAAGTGACAAAAACATACAATTTCAAGTAAAAAGCTTGGTTGTTTTGGACTTGGGTTGCTAGGTTACCAATACTGCTGTCAGCCACTCTAACAACTTGATGGTGACACAGCTAATTTGCTGTTAATAATTTATTGCGAGATTTGAAGAGATTTGCTTCACATTGGGATGGAAACTCAAGTACTGTGAACATTAGTCTATAGCTGGGTTTCCATCAGCCTGTGCTAATGCATATCGAAGGAGAAACGAGCAACAGAAACAGAACATTTCAAATTAAAATCCTTTAATTTGTAAATAAGGTTTTTTTTTTGTTCAGTGTTTGTGCGGCACTTGTGTGGAAAAACTGGTTGCTAGTTTACCAATACTACAGTTGGCCACTCTTGATGACGATGGAAACGCAGCTAGTTTACTTTATTTATTTTTTCCAACTTGATATGCTTTACATTTTGATGGCAACCCAATGACTGCTAACATTAGTCAATAGCTGTGTTTCCATCAGTCTGTGTTGATGTGCATGTTGAAGTATCGCATGTGAAACGAGTGATGGAAACCCCCAAATTTTAGTAAAAATCTCTTAATTTGCAAAAAGTTGTTACGCTTTTCTTTTTTTTTGCACTTGTGGTTACTAGGTTACCAATACTACAGTTAACTTGATGGAGAAATGGCTAATTTGGTATTTATTTATTAATTTATTTTTGCTTTACTTTGAAAAGATTTGCTTTACATTATGATTGAAGCCCGGCTGCTGTTAACATTAGTCAATAACTAGTTTCCGTCTGCCTGTGTTAATGCGCATTTTAAAGTAAGGCATCAAAAACCAGTGACAGAAACACCAAATTTTAAGAAAAAAGTCATTTTAATAAAAAAAACAAAAAAAACTATTTTTCACTTGCTTTTTTGTTTATTGTTTTTTGTGCACTTGTGTGGAAAATTGGTTGCTAGGTTACCAGTACTACAGTTAGCCACTCTAACAACTTGTTGGAAACACAGCTAATTTACATTTTTTTACTTTGAGAATATTTGCTTCACATTATGATGGAAACCCAACTGCTGTTAACATTAGTCAATAGCTGGGTTTCCATCAGCCTGTCTTTGTGCATTTTGAAGTATTGCATGAGAAACGAGTGATGGAAATTTTCCAAATTATGAGTAAAAATGTCTTATTAAAAAAATAATGTTTTCTACTTACTTGAGGTGGTTTTGGACTTGTGTAAAGTGTTCATGTGATTAATTAGAGATATAATTAATGTCTAATAATGCCAAAAAAAAACTCTTAACGTAGCAAACTACACATGTGACTCCATTTATGCTTGTCTTGTTTACTGTTTGTTGCTAGGTTACCAATACTACAGTCGGCCACTCTAACAACTTGATCAAAGCGCAGCTCATTCAGATTTGGGACTAAACTTTTATTGTGAATATTTGCTAAAGATTGACTTAAGGTTAGGATGGAAACACCGCTAGCGATGCTGTGATTGTGACTTTCTGTCTTTTCGGCATGTTTGTGATCGCAGGAGGATCAAGCCACTGTCCTCACCCCTGTCAAGAAGAAGATTAAAAACGTTGGCATTTTCCTCAAGGTAACATCAGGTTTCATTTCATTTTCAGCATGTCGCATTTAACCAAGAAATGCATGTTCTCATTTAAGTCAAATACAATGTTTATTTCATAAAACTATGGTAGAATCAGGTTTACATGCAAAATTAAAACATTTTATTTTAATTAATTGCAAAAATCTTTTTTTCCATATAAATCAACTGTAGCTCACATCCAAAGCAACATTTCAATTCATCTTTATTTCTGTAGCACTTTTACAATGGCGATTGTGTCACAGCAGCTGAACACAGAAGTTCTAGTACACTGAAATTGTGTCAGTCCAGTTTTCACAGTTGAAATTCAGTTTAGTTCAGTTCAGTGTGGTTTAATCTTCACTGCTGTAAGGCCAAACACCGAAGAGCAAATCCATTGATGTGCAGCTCTACAAGTCCCAATCCAAGCAAGCCAATCAAGCAACATTTCTGTTGGTCATTTCATTTTTATTTGATTTACTAAAACGTTTTAAAATAAAATACAAAATATAGATGCATTTTAAAAACTAGGGGTGGGACAAAACATTGATATGCTTATATTTTATGATGTTTCTGGCCGTGTCAATATTTATCTAAATACACAAAAAGATCTACATTAATTCATAAGTCTTAGTGACTGCAGGAGTTAGTTTTACATTGTTGTAGTTCTATAAAACACATGTCGTTAATAAAAGAAATCTAATCACTTTTTGATGCAATTTTTTCATTCACTTACAAATATTGTGATATATTGTGGATGGTTTTCTTGTGATATCATGATATATCAATGTTGGGGGCAACATATTGTAAAAATATCGTATTGTGAGCTGACCTGTGATTTCCACCTCTAATTAAACGAAACAAAAATCATGCAATTAACTAAAATTAAAATGAGAGCTGCAAAAATAACATCTAAAAAAGTAGTTTTTGACTTGTTATATATTATTTATTATTGTTTATAAGTATATGCATGTATAAGCTGTAAATGTAATTATTTTTGAAGCTGATAATGCTGTAAACTAAACTCAAATTATCTTGCTTTTACCACTAAACTTTTTTGTGTGTGTGTGTGTTTCCAGAATGATGATGAAGATGAGGATGAGGAAGAGGGAGATAATGCAGAGGAGCTGCTGGGTAAAGGAGCTCGCAGCGCCGCCCTGCTGGCTGACAGAACCAGGGTATGTTGACCTCATTCTCATTTAATGATCAACGCATATTCATGTGTGCTCACATTCTCTTCTCTGATTGGTCAGAATGAGATGACTGCTGAGGAGAAGAGGCGGACTCATCAGAAAGAGCTGGCCAATCAGGTGAACGAGGAGGCCAAGCGGCGTCTGACGGAGCAGAAAGGAGGACAGCAGATACAGAAGTAAGAAAATTAGACATTATATTTGTGCTTTTAAGCTGATGAGACTCAAGCGTAGCTTTATTTTGACGTTTTAAAGGAGGCAGTTTTGTATGGTTTTTACAGTTTAAGTAGTTCGTGAACACTTTACAATAAGGATGTATTACGTAATGCATTTACTGACATGAACAAACTGAACAAAACATTTATTACAGTGTTAGTTAATAAAAATACAGGCGTTTATTGTTGCATTAACAGTGCATTAACTAATGTTAGCAAGCATGAATATGGATGTTAATAATGCATTAGTAAATGTTGAACTATGATTAATAAATGCATGAACTAATGAAACTTTATTGTAAAGTATCACCAGTGGATCAATATATTGTGATTTGTGTAATTTGGTCTAGATCAGGGGTTCCCAAACTTTTCAGCTCGCAACCCCCACTATCCTTGGAGGTGGTTTTAAACATACAAACAATGCACACAACAGTGCACACACACACCAATAGGAACTACATAAACAAGTTTATTGACAACACACAAAAAGTGTGACAGTTTTTATAGTCATTCATTTATTTAATTTATTACCCCACTTAATGAGACAGGTGGGCACGTTGTTTACAGCACAAGATCGTCCTCTGTTCTGTCGTGGCCTTTATTTTTAATATATGTGAATGGCGTAAAGTTGTCAAAGTTTAACATTGTGCTGTAAGAGCAATCTGCTGCAACTAACGCTATTGCTGTGCCGTTAATCTAGCGTAATAACCCCAGGGGTTGAAATCCAATGGAAAAAGAATTGAAAGGCTGATGGCTTTTTATTGGTGTTTTTTTTATGCAACTATTAATACTTCTTCTGTAGGTTATGGATAAAATATGGTAATCTTAATAGTTTAATAAAATATATGATATTTTTGAAAATCACCAAAAGCCCCCCCTCCCCCCCATTGTCTCCTGGCCCCCACTTTGTGAACTCTGTATTGAGTCTTTAGTTGCCTCCAGTGTAATTTTGTTAGCAGTGAGAAACTATTGTAGTTTTTATTGATAGTTTGAATGAAGGTTCATTTTTAAAGTTTAAATTTATAATTTTTTTGTTTGTTTAAGGTAAATTTGTCTACATAAAAAAAATAATTAAAATACAAATAAATAATTAACACAAATATTAAAAGCAATGAAAAATAATTCTAAATTGTAATAATCATTGCGATCATAGTAAAACACTAACAAATCAAAAGAAAAATCTAAAACAGAGGTGCCCAAAGTAGGGCACGCGGGCCAAAGTTGGAACATTGTAACCTTTGGTTTGGCCCGCCGTCCCATCTGAAAAGAGAGGGAGAATGATGGGGAATTGGTTGGGATGAATGCATCTGACAGAGACCGTGATTAAGAATTTAACGTAACCTTTTATTTCTTTGTTTAATTGAGGAGCTACAAAAAAAGCCAAGTAAAATTACATGTTTAATTCAAATGTTGTAAATAAATCAGACATTTAAAATGTAAATACTGTCACTGAACAGATATAGAGGATGAGACATCAGCGAGCAAATCAAGGCAAAGGAGCTTGAGCACTGAACTCTGTGTTATAATGGGAATTATGTTTTTACTGTAATAAGTTCATTATAAAATGCTAAAAATGATACAGCATCAGTGTTTAATGTTTTCTAGTTATTTTTAAATATTAGGAAATTACCCATGGCAAATTTAATGTAATACGGTTTGGAATATTTAACTTTGGCCCTCAGCCCTCAATAAAGTTTGGTTTTTGGCCCTTTATAAGAAAAAGTTTGGGCATGCCTGATCTAAAACCAAGGAATCGTATGACTCTGTAAAGTTTTATACTAATGAAAGAAATTTTATTTCATAATCACATCCAGATAAGTTTGATCAAAATAAAATATTTATTGAGCTGTGCTTATTATATGATGATAGTCATTTTTGTCTCCAGATAAACATTTTAGTTTGAATTAAATTTAGTTTTTAGCTTAGTTTTAAATTAAAATAGTCTTTTATTTCAGATTTTGTGTATTTGTTTGCAATCAATCAAGCAAGTTTTAATCAAACAACATTTTCTGAAACTCATAAACACTTGCCAGATAAAGTTGTTTGTCAAAATAAAACAAATAATAAAATTAAAATAATATTAAATATTTAGTGATTTATCCTAAATGATTCTGTTTTAGATGAATAAAATCTTGTCAAATGGGCAAAAGCTAAAGGTTTTAATGATAATGGCAGAATATAAATATGTCATGTGACACTAAATGAGTATTTGTGATGTTTAAGTAGTTTTAATATGTCAGAAGATTATTATAAATATGATGGCCAGAGATTTGAACATGGAAACTACTCTATCTGTTTTCTGGAAATATTGGGGAAAATGAAACATACTTAATAACGCTCTTTATTTTCTCTCTTCAGAGTCAGAAAGTCCAACGTGTCGTATAAGAACGTATCGCAGATGCCCAAGGAGAAGGACATCAGAGATATGAAGATCTTCATCGATAAGAAGCACGAGACGGTCATCATGCCAGTGTTTGGCATCGCCACGCCATTTCACATCGCCACCATTAAGGTAAAGCCACACAGATGCTAAAAGATCAATAACTAGCTTTCCATCAAACTGTGTTTATGCGCGTTTTGAAGTATCGCATGAGAAACGAGTCAGGGTAATGCTACATTACGAATAAAAATTCCTTAATTTGCACTTGCAGCTAATTTGCATATATTTCTTGTTTTGCTGTACATTTATTATGGAAACCGACTACTTTTAACATTGGTCAGTGGCTGGGTTTTCCATAAAGTATCACATAAGAAACTAAATTTTAAGTAAAAATCTGTTAATTTGCTAAAGTTTTTACGCTCACTTGAGGTGGTTTTGGACTCAGTTAATTCGCATCCTTTTTTTCTGAACTTTGAAAAGATTTATTTTATATTACAATGGAAATCCAACTGCAGTTAAGATTAGTCGAAAACCTAAATTGTTAAATATATATTTTTAATGCGTACTTAAAGAGTTCACACTTAGATATTGCTTGATGCTATTAGCAGGTTTGGCATGCTGTCCGGGGAGAGAACCCTGAGCTCGGAGATAATTGAGCCCAGGGCTCCCGCCTGGTCGAATGAGCATGTAAGGGAAGTACGAGATCAGGTAGTTCTCGAGATCTCCCCGTGATAAAGGAAGAAAGGCGGTGAAGGGGTGTATGGAGGTTTTTGATCGGAATACAAATATAAGGGAGTAAATTTTGCTAGGCTACTTATAGTGAGTTTGGATTCATCTGATTGGCTAACTAAGGATTGTAGATGAGAGCCAGCTGCAGTCAATCATATCACGTGCTCCTCTCGAAATTAGTTTGTGAAACTTCACTTAAGGTGGATTTGGACTTGTAAAAATAGTTGTTGGATATATATCCTAAATTATGTTTAACGGAGCAAGGAAATTTTCTGATAATATAATGTCTGATAATCTTTTTTCTTCTGGAGAAAGTCTTTTATTTTTTTTTTTATTTAATTCAGCTAGAGTAAAAGCAGTTTATAATTTAAGAACCATTTCAAGGTCAATATTATTAGCCCCTTTAAAGAATTTTTTTTTGTCTACAGAACAAACCATCATTATACAATAACTTGCCTAATTACCCTAACCTGCCTAGTTAACCTAATTAACCTAGTTAAGCCTTTAAATGTCACTTTAAGCTGTATAGAAGTGTCTTGAAGAATATCTAGTCTAATATTATTTACTGTCATCATGGTTAAAACAAATCAGGGATTAGAAATGAGTTATTAAAACTATTATGATAAAAAAATGTGTTGAAAATATCTTATATAAATATATATATTTTTAACCAATACTCCAAAATGTGCATAGAAATAAGTAGATGCAAACATATCTAATTGTGTGTGTGTGCGTGCGCAGAACATCAGCATGTCTGTGGAAGGAGACTACACGTATCTAAGGATAAACTTCTTCGTGCCAGGCAGCTCTCTGGGGCGACACGAGGGCAACATCTTCCCCAATCCCGAGGCCACATTTGTCAAAGAGATGTAAGAGTCTTCCGGCATTATTACCATTTTAATTACTTAATTTTTATCATGGTATGCGGTTTTATCACAATATTGAGAAAATGGGCAAAGATTGTTTATAAAGTGTATATAAGAATATCACTTGGAGGCCAGGCTTGAATGGTTTGTGAGCACAATTAAGTACAGAGCATTGCATCTTGATAATTGTAAAAAAAAAGCCAAACGACTGTAAACGCATAAACCATAATCAGCTGAGGTGATGTAATTGGTCACTCAAGTGGCCACGCCCTTAATTATGCAGAATTTTAATGCAGTGTTCACACCAGATGC
>CAIGQZ010032222.1:12536697-12548407 GCA_903798205.1 Danio tinwini | reverse complement strand
AGCCTATACAGGAGTAAGACAACATGCATAAAGAGGGTGATGTGGTCAAAATACTCATTTGCCTAATAATTCTGCACTCCCTGTATACACCAAAACCATGTTTGTACCAGGCTCTAAACAGATTTTCAGCTGCGAAGTTGTGCATTTTATCATTGGGGTCAATAGAAATGTGCTGTTTTGGAGCCAGTGGCCAGTGAGTTGCAGTTTCCTACTTCTGTATTCGTTTCAAAAGGGAGAGCGGTAGGGTGACGTTTGGTGTAAACAGTTTCAGTCTGTGCACTGATCTGCTCCTCTGCATTTCAGTACATACCGTGCATCCAACCTGAAGTCCCCGGGCGATCACTCGGTGCCATCCACCAACCTGCAGAATGCTTTCCGCATCATCAAGGAGGTGCAGAAGCGCTACAAGACCCGCGAGGCCGAGGAGAAGGAGAAGGAGGGTATCGTGAAGCAGGACTCGCTGGTCATCAACCTGAACCGCAGCAACCCCAAACTCAAAGACCTGTACATCCGGCCCAACATCGCTCAGAAGAGGATGCAGGGCTCGCTGGAGGCACACACCAATGGTCAGACACACCTTCATCACATTACACACACTTAAATAATGACCGGTCGGTCCTAATGGAACTTTTTTTTTGTTTTTGTAAACAAGTAGATTGACCTGTTGGGCAAAAAACAATGAGCTGTAATGGTGGCTACACTGAGTTCTTTATAGAAACACAGCACAATGTGCTTATAAATATTCATAGCTTGAAACTGATAGATCACACATCAGCAGAATAAACTGGAGATATAATCTCAAACTGTACATTATGGACACTTGTGATTCATATACTGCTGACCTTCAGTCATTTAAAGCCATCATATCTCTGTCAGAGCTACAATTCAGCGATGTTTACATCTATCTCCTCTGCGATTGGGTCATTGGTGATGATGTTATAAATCACGAGTGTCTGCTTTTATATTGTCTAAATTCTAAAATATGAATTCAAGTCAAATTTGCTAGTAAAAAAATGAAAATGAAGAAAAATCAAGTTCAGTGTTGAGTTGCATTAAACGGGAGTCTAAAGTTTCATTAATTAATTTAAAGGTCAAAGAGTTTGCCAAAGCAAACTCTAAATATTTATGTATTTATTTATTTGTACTAGTCTTTACTGTTCTAGTGTAGAGTTCTCTCTCTTCTGAGCCTTTCATTAAGGTTGTCAGGTAAATAAATTTTGTTCTTCATTTCCACACTTCTGAATTTGATTACATTAATAAGGAGTTATCACAAGCTAAAAGTCTTTAGTGTTGCTTTCTTACGATCACTATTTATTGAATCTACTGTTATATTGTAAAGGATCACCGGTGTAACCAGTTAACCTAAAGTGGTGATGAGCTGTTAATGTATGAAAAGAGTCTTGAAAAATGTCTTGACTTTCGCTCTGATTCCTGTATATACCAAACAATTATCCTTATTTGACTGACTGTGTGTCTTCAGGTTTCCGTTTCACATCAGTAAGAGGAGATAAAGTCGACATTTTGTACAACAATATCAAACACGCCATTTTCCAGCCCTGCGACGGGGAGATGATCATCGTGCTGCATTTCCATCTGAAGGTGTGTGACTTGTTTTTTACAGTTTTATATATATGTTAATATGTTTATTTATATATTTTTTATTGTTAGTATAGGTGTTACGTGTTTAAGTTGGATGAGATGTAGCATTCAGTGAGTCTAATGGTGCTGGGTAAAAATGAGAACACCTAACCGATGGTTAAGTGAAACAAAAATTAATTTATTAAACAGAACATATCAAACAATGACTATAGGAATTTAGATTGTAATTTTAAATAACCGAATTAAATAAAAAACAAGAGTGTTGCCAAAACAAAGAAATAAATCAAACAAAACGATATAACTAAACCCCAACCCACTAAACTAACTAACCAAAGAAAAATGCAGAAACCAAACAGTAATCTTCAGCGCGATGCTTAACTAAACTTCTTACCTACTCCAAAACATAATTACAAATGTGGCAACTCCTCCATAAACTAGCTAATGCAAAAAACTATGCTGCTCAAAATTACTAGAGTTCTCCTAAAGTGCACCATTAAGTTAGCCATTAGCTAAACAAAAGCTTATCTGGTAATCCAATTCTCATAAAGATAGTTTGACTTCTCAATAGATGCTAAATTGAGCTGCACAAGCTTATCTAATAATTAGATCACTTAAAGGTGCAGTAGGTGTCTTCAGAAAAGTGTTGGTTAAAAGTCTGTTCACAGTCCAATAGTAATGATTAAAGTAAATGATCTAAATGTGTTTATGTATTTTTATATTCTTTTATATTGAAACTTCTTTTTACAATTCTGAGTCAATATTGGAGTTAGTTTTGCACGCTGAAGGAAGGACGACACCATGGCTGAAGTATTTCTGTTAGACAGGTCAAGTTCTATGTTAAAGCTATTTTAATCACAGAGCTGATGTAGATTGTGTTGTTTTGAATGGGTTATATGCACAGAAGTGTTGTTCAGCCAATGAAATCTCTCGGTGGAAGATTGTGTCTTTTCAGCTTCATAAGGTCCTTTTACAGCATCAATAATGTAGATTTATATTTAGTTTAACAACAAAACTGAGGTAAATAGCGCTATTCCACCTAGCCTGCTTTACTGAGCTGAAGTTGCTTTTATTTTCACATTGGTTCATTTCTGAACAATCACAGCCTCCCTATAGTTTACCGCTACTCTGAATATTCGCTTTGAAATAGCACGCAAGTGTGGCTTAGTAATGAATGGGCCCACACGGAATCTGCGCGCGCAGTATTCTGCAGATTTCCGCAGATGTTTAGCCATCATTAATTATGTTTATTTACTTGAGTAAATGTGTGTAAATCTGTTTTTAAATTACACCTATTTCACATATTAAGGTTTTAGTTAAGAGACTCCCAAAATAATTCCGCAGAAATCTGCAGATTTTTACCAATACCTTCGCATGGATTTCAAGAAACGTCAGCAGATTCTGTCTGGCCCTAGTAATGAGTGTAATTCCTGCACGCCGCTGGCCAAGCACTAACTACATTTCTAACTGGCAAATGACATGAACTAGTCATGTTGTGGATCGCACGTTTGCGATTTCATGAGGCGTGGCTTTGAAACACAGTCCCTCCCCTGCATTTTAGCAGATCACCTACTGCACCTTCAAATGAGAGAGAATAAACAACAACCGCAACAACAAAATAATACAAACACAAACGAACAGGCTGGCCGACACAGGTGAAGAGTTTGGTAGTAAGCCAAGCGCTAATCCTGAACCGCGCAAGCGCACCCGTTTTATACGTGATGGACCAGCTCCTGATTGGTGCGTCATAAAGGTGAATGACAACTTTATCGACCAATGGTTGCACACCTAGAACAGGACGGAGTACACAACGGAAAATAGAAGAGAACGCAAAACAAACAGCAAAACATGGTTTTCCATTTCTAACTATATATTAATTAGTAAACTAAATATTTATTTACATTAAACATAGCAATGAGAAATTATGCATTGCTGATTTTTTTTTATTTCAGTTAAATTTATTTCTAGTGCTAAAATGTTTTAATTAGCGGCACACCAAATGTATTGGTTATTTTTTTGTTTTTGTTGTAAACTTTAGTTTTTTTTCTGCTTATTGTGTAGTGTAAATTGATCCTTTTTTTTAATGTAAATTAGTTTTTGTATTTTATTATGTTTTTTTTGTATTGGTTTTGATGGTGATTTGATGTAAATGTGGTGTTTTATTTGTTGGACACCAAGACAAATAGCCACTATGTTGTCAGTAGCTAATGGGGACCTAAATATACACTAATAAACACACACCGTCTGTTAGTGTGTTTATTGAAGTTTTCTGTGTGTCTCAGAACGCCATCATGTTCGGTAAGAAGCGACACACGGACGTGCAGTTTTACACGGAGGTGGGCGAGATCACCACAGATCTAGGCAAACACCAGCACATGCACGACCGAGATGACCTCTACGCCGAGCAGATGGAGAGAGAGATGAGGCACAAACTCAAGTCTGCCTTCAAGAACTTCATTGAGAAAGTGGAGTCGCTCACCAAGGAGGAGCTGGAGTTCGAGGTTCCCTTCAGAGATCTCGGGTGAGATAATCAGCAAATGATGTATCAGTAAAGCAGAGTTGCCATGATAAAAAAGCTGTTTAAAAGCTCAATAGGGTATACAGCTGGGAAAATAAGTATTGAACACATTGTCATGTGTTTTTTCCTGGGAATAATATTTATAAAGGTGCTGTTGACATGGAATTGAACCAGGTTTTGGTAAAAACTCAAACAATACAAACATAAAAGTAAAACAAATCATTAAAACACATTCTGTGCAAAAACATTGGAATGACGAGGGAGAGAGAGCTGAACTACTAATATGTGTTTAATACTTTATATAAAAGGCTTTTTTGGTGACGGCAGCTTAAAGACACCTCTCATATGGAGAATGAAACCTCATGCATTGCTCAGGTGTGAGTTTCTCACAGACTTCAACAGTGTGTCTAAATCTTGATGGTTCTGTAGGTCTCGTTTATCAAATCTGAGCTTTATTTTGTATTCTCTATTGGATTCAGGTCAGGTGATTGGCTGGGCCATTCTACAGCTTGACTTTCTTTCTCTGAAAGTATCTGAGTTTTCTCTGCTATGTTTTGGATCAGTGTCTTGCTGAAATGTCCACCTTGGTTTGATCTTCATCCTCCTGCTAATGTAGATGTTGGACTGAAGCAGCTGATATTCATTTACACTGAAGAAGGGCAGAGGGTTGCTGAAGAACTGCTGAGATATTTCAGCTGCTGTCTGGGCTTTCACTGCCCAAATATACACCTCCCTTTCTTCACGTGTTCAATACTTTTTCTTGTCATTTTATGTAATTACACATAACTTCATTTGTAAACTTATTAGATTAGTTTTTGCATTTCTTTGGTTCTTGCTAACATCTTGGGAAAAGTCAACAGCACCTTTACAAATATGTTTTCTAAGAAAGATGCTGATGAGTTCAATACCTATTTTTTTAGCCAGAAAATAAGCTGTTTTTGCACTGTAAGTAATGATCAACAGTATAAATGACACATTTCACCGGTTTAATCCCAACAGGGAAACCAGCAGCATGCTGTCATGGCTTTACAATAAATAAATGTGATTATAATGGGGGCCAATGGCGCAAAACAGCCCCAACATAACCAAAGTGGAGTCAAATCATAACATTTCTCCAAAATATGTGTCAAATTAAGATTTGTCAGCAAAAATCATCACATTTGTTGAAACAGAGAAAGTTGGGGCCAAATTAAGCCTCAAAATCAGTCCAGAGTGGATGAAAATGACCCAGCAGCACGCAAGGGTTAATATACTCAATTACTTTTATGTGACTGGTGTTTTGTGTTCAGGTTTCAGGGCGCCCCCTACAGGAGCACCTGCCTACTGCAGCCCACATCCAGCTCGCTCTGCAATGTCACTGAATGGGTGAGTTTATCAGCGCACAAACCGAGCAAAACTACACGCATCCTTTACTCAAATACAGATATTAATGTTAAAATGAAAAGCCGAACTACTGACTACACTTGTGGACATTTACTTGAATTAAAATTATCCATTACTACTTGTTTATTTTTTACGCTGCTAACGAGATCGCACACTATGCATTAATACGAAAACATTATTACGTTTAGCTTTTCTCTTTCTAAAATAAACACTTGATGTGTTTCAGAAAGAGCTAGGAGGAATTTGTTTTCGTGGCTGAAGACGTTTCCACATTGCAACAGAATGACAGGAAAAAAACACAGATAATAAAGAAACTTAAAAAAGATGCAAATGAAGAATAAAACCCTACAAATGAACAAATATGCTAATTGAAATGTAAACATTAATAAGTGTATGTGTGTATAAATAGTGTTGTTTTTCCACATGTGTTGATGAGATGGACACTTCACTGCAAATTACATTATTAGCATTAGGCTAAAGCTGCTTCATTCTCTTCAAACAACAGCTCTTGATCAGCTCCTGTGATTTCAGAGTTTGTGGATATTGCATTTCATGTAGGGCTGTTCAATATGTGGTTTCAGCATTAATATCGCAGTGTGATCATTCACAATAGTCACATTGCAGGATCTGCAATGTTGAGTCTGGGTTATTGTTGATCATTTACGTTTGAGCTGTACAATATATAGTTTTGAGCATCGATATCGCAAGGTGCATATCTGCAGTAGTTACATTACTGGATTTGATTATTTATTAAAGATAAAGATATTATTATTTTTAATTGCTTATACAATGATTACCATGTTATTTAGATTTGAGCTGTTCAATTTCTGTACTTGAATACTGTTAAGACTCTCCAGAAAGCCATGAAGCACTGTTTATTTATCTAGTATTCTTTGTTTATTTATAAAGTCTTAATGTCTAAATCTAAATTTTAGGCCTTAAAGTCTTAAATTTACTGAAATATTTTGTTGTAGGTCTTAAATCTTTTTTAAACAGGTCCTAATTTTCCTTTGTTGTTGTATTGCCAACACCCATACAACAATCCATCTCAATAAACCTTTAAACTTTTTATTTAGAAAGGTTTAAAAGCAATTAGACCTAATAAATTATACTATTTGTAAATTTAATAATGTTTAATTTAATTAAATTATTCCTAAAATGAAGACTTGGCAGTATTATTTTATACTGCTAGACTCCTGATTTTTTATTTTTCATTTGTATATTTTTCTTCACTGTATTTATCTCTGCTTGTAGATTGATTATAATATTGTCTGCAGATGCACTCCCCCACAGAATCATCCCAATCTATCTAAACTTATAAATTCTTTACAAATAGAGAGATTCAAGTCATCTGGTGAAATTGTATTCATATTGCAGTATATAT
Source organism: Danio tinwini (assembly GCA_903798205.1). Classification (NCBI taxonomy): domain Eukaryota; kingdom Metazoa; phylum Chordata; class Actinopteri; order Cypriniformes; family Danionidae; genus Danio; species Danio tinwini. Next base: position 12,541,526 of record CAIGQZ010032222.1, on the reverse strand, counting down.
CACAGAATATCAAAATATTGCAGTGTTCATTTTTCCAATATTGTACAGCCCTAATTTCATGAATCCTGTTTGTGTCAGAGTTGTAAATGTTTTAACAGCAGTAGAGTTTTCAAAAACACATCCTTTTGTTACGTGTAATGAACGAATGTCTGGTTTCTGCGTCTCAGCCTCCATTTGTGGTGACTCTGGACGAGGTGGAGCTGGTGCACTTCGAGAGAGTTCAGTTCCACCTCAAGAACTTTGACGTGGTCATCGTTTATAAAGACTATAACAAGAAAGTCACCATGATCAACGCCGTGCCTGTCAACTCTCTGGACCCCATCAAAGAGTGGCTCAAGTGAGTGATGATAATGCATTCGATATGTTGCACAGTTCATCATTTCACTGCGTCTTTATTCTGCTGATAGTTTTCATGTGATGTCAGAAGTTTTTCCAAGTAAATAAAGAAAAGTTTTGATGTTTTAAACATATTTCAAGATTTGGTGTTTTAATGTGTTAGTTTCAAGGGTTAAAGATTAATGTAAATGTGTCTTTTAATTGTGGTGTTGGTGTCTAATGTGATGGTTTTGTCTAAATTTGTCTATTTGGCCATGGTATTAGTGTCTAAGGGTGCTTTCACATCTGTAGTTCGCTTTATTTGGTCTGAGGGCAATAAATTATACAATGTTTTATTTTCTGCCGTCTTTGGGTCGCTTTTACACCACACTGATTGCTTTGATCTGAACCAGTTGAAAAGAACCAAAATGCATTTATGTGACAAAATCCACATCACTCATTGGCCAGATGTTGTTGAACATATTTCCTAATCTGCTTTTCGATTGGTCAGAATTCGTGTGCGGGAAAATGCCAATAGAACTCCCGCAATTAAACCAACCGGCAGACACAAAATGTTGCTTTTCACTATGGAGGAACGACTGCGCTGGCTGATTGTATCCCTGCCCATAGTATACTATATAGTTTGTATACATCACTTAGACAAACTATACATTTCGACAATGAAGCGCGGCTGTGGTTGGAAAACAATGTTTTAAGGCATTGCAAACGTCGAAGGCGCATCACACGTCACTTCAGGAGGCGGCGTGAATTAATTTAGCTAAACTGCAACATGGTCATCTTCTGGAAATATTACCAACAATCATCAGGTATATTAGGTAATGTTTTCCCCCTCTCTCTCTCTTTTGGTAAAGCTTTTTTGGTGCGGACTCAAGTACGATTGCTACATTCACACCTGCCCAAACGAACCATACCAAAAGGGAAAACTAACTCTAGTGCGATTCAACCAAACTAAATAAGGCAGGTGTGAAAGCACCCTAATATTATGGTTTAATGTAAATGTGTCTATATTGGTTGTGGCATTGGTGTTTACTGTTAATTTGTGTGTGTTTGTAGTCTTGTTTCTATTGTTTTATTTTAATAACGTAAATGAGTTTTTTCCTTTGGTATTGGCTGATGATGATAATGATGATGATTTAATGTAAATTTGTCACTTTATTTGTTGGACCCCCAGTAAGAATAGCCAGTATGTTGGTTGTGTTTGACTGGACGTCTCTTGTTGTGTGTTTGCAGCTCGTGTGATATCAAATACACCGAAGGCATTCAGTCTCTGAACTGGACCAAGATCATGAAGACCATAGTGGATGATCCGGAGGGCTTTTTCGAGCAGGGCGGCTGGTCTTTCCTGGACCCCGAGAGTGAGGTGAGGAGTCTGAACATTTGAAAACGAGGTCACTTCCTGGAGCTTTTCTTACTTTAGGCCGTGTCTGAAATTGACTACTACTAGTACTAGGTACTACATTTGAATTATAATTTACTACACAAGAAACATGTGTTATATCCAGTGGTGGAAAGAGTACTGAAAATTTACTCAAGAAAAAAGTACCATTACTTGCCTAAAAATGTAGTGCAAGTAGAGTAAAAGTATCTGCTGTAAATATTACTCAAAGTATGAGTGTAAAGTAGATCTTTTAAAAGTACTCAAGAGTAGTGAGTATTATGCTGTTAAAAGATGATGCGTTTATATGTAATTTGTTGATCTTAAACCAACATCATATTGATGTCAAATACGGACATTTATTCATCAGGTATGACAACCAAAAACCAACATCTGATAGACGTCATAGTGGTAACATCCACACAACGTCAAGCTGTAACATCATTAGACGTTGATATTTGGTTGATTTTAGGTTGGACGTTGAGATTTGACGTCAACCCGATTTTAATTTCCAAACAAAATGCAACGTCCCCATGACGTTAGGGTACAATGTCAATCTGATGGCATGTTGACGTCCTGTGCCTGCTGGGTGATTAAGGCCATTTCGGTCATGATACAGTAAACATTCGCCATCTTCTCATCAGTGACATGCATCTAAACAGTCTCTGGGTTTGCGTTTTTACCATCTTCTTGGACACTTTTAATGCTTCCAGTTTGCTGCAATGTAAAGCGCACACGTCTTAAGGTAGTTCACTATGATGCAAATTACTTTCAATGTGTGATTTGATTGGTCAGGAATCACAGGACTGATTTTTCTAATCTCCATATACAAGAAAAAAAATAAAGTAGTGACTGCAGGTAGAAGGAAAGTAGTGGAGTAAAAGAACAGAAACTGCACAAAATGTACTCAAGGGAAAGTAAAAGTACACATTTATAAAACTACTCCATAAATTACAATGCCTGAGAAAAACTACTCAGTTACTGTAATTTGAGTATTTGTAATTAGTTACTTTACACCACTGGTTATATCAGATCTGGGCATTTTACGGCCTGCGTGACATCTTTGATGGGACCATGTGAAGTAATTGGTCCATTTAAATTTGCAAAAGGGGCTGTGTGATGCACAGGTCTGATATTAGTGGTGTAACGGATTACAAATCTCACAGTTCGGATCACATTATGGTTTTTTAGTCACAGATCAGACCATTTTTCGGATCAGCCAAAAAGAGGAGAACAAATGTCATTTGCTTTACATTTATTACAGAAACGGCACTGCAAGACACTTGTTTTTAACAAACAGAACTGAGAACTTGTAATTTTATTACAAATAAAGTGAAGAAATAATCCGCTGAATAATAATGTGTAAAATATTCAGTACTGAGAGAAATTCACTGTTGCTACTACTGTTGCTGATAACCCTGATAAATGTAGAAATATAACATTTATACTGTACAATCCATGTTTATTTTTAGTCTCATCTTTAATAAAGTATTCAGTTATTCACTCATAAAACTTCGTTTCACTGCAAGATGATCATTTCTGAAGAACTATTCAATGGCATATTTTTGACAGCTGGTTGTCGCCACCTACTGGTGAAATAATGTAATTGCTGCCTACAACTTTCATTTTTGAGCGTCAAGTTAAACACATATGACAGTGAGTGTAATCTTTACCATGAACATCAGTAGTTTTAGCTAAACCAAACTGTTCTCCTAGTACTGCTGTGTTATTTGACTGTTTGTAACTTCATCACTAACTCAAAAATCAAGAGATTCAGTCTTTAGCCTTTAGCGTTTTTGAGTGCAGCGATTGGAAGGATTAATAAACATATGTAAATCAGCATCATTTATAATTGATGTTGTGTGGGTGTTGAGATCCTGATCTTTTAAATGATTAGTCAAGCAGCTTACACTGAATGCATTAATGCAGGCTGAACATGTAGTGACAGAAAACACCTTTAATAAAACCCACCACATCCCCAATAACCCACCACAACTTTTTCCGTCTTCATTTTATTTTACAGGAAAGCCTAAATGCTTTAATACATGTGATTTGAATGATGCGAGAGGCCATCTCTCTGTGACCATTACACATTTAGGATTAATCTACCTGTAAAAAAAAAGTGTTAATCCACAGGTCACGTGTGTTCCGAACCGTGAGTTGTGATCCATACGAATCACAGATCAACTGTGATCGATTACACCCTTATCTGATATATGAGTCAATAAAAGGGCTCGCATATCGTGTTTTTTGTGTGCTCAAGTTTGTTACTTCAAATGACTTTTTATTTATTTATTTAATGCTTTAGTTTTGGTCATCTCTAATAGCGTGAGCATCTGAACTCAGATTTACTTGTTTAGCATTAAAAATTCACCTGATGCATCTTTTAATGTTATTAATGTGTGTTTCAGGGCAGTGGAGGGGAGGAAGACTCTGAGTCCGAGATCGAGGATGAAACCTTTAACCCTTCAGCTGATGAGGAGGAGGAGGAAGAGGAGGACAGTGATGAAGATTATTCCTCAGAGACTGAGGACTCTGGTAATGACTTTAACATGTGATCATGGGCAAATCGCACTGACTGTTCTCTCTCACTTCACATATAAAGCTTTGATTTAACCTTTAAACGCTATCTGTGTTTGATTTCTATTACTGAAACTTTTGTGTTTGAAGTGTTTGTGTGTTGTGAGGATTGTCTAATGTGTGTTTGTGATGTCAGATTACAGCGCGTCTCTGGGCAGTGAAGAAGAGAGCGGCAAAGACTGGGACGAGCTGGAGGAGGAGGCCAGGAAAGGTCAGATTTCCCTCCAAAATGATGTCACTTCCTGGAGGCTTTCCTTATTAGTTGAATAAAGTTGAAATGTACAGATGAGACACTATCTAATTTAATATGCACTCATTTGCATATGTTTCCATGTACAGATGTCAGTCAAACCAGTCACCTGTTAGATCTCATTCTAAACAGCTGTCAATCAAACCAGTCACATGTTAGATCTCATTTTGAACAGCTGTCATTCAAACCAATCACATGTTAGATCTCATTCTGAACAGCTGTCAATCAAACCAATCTAGTATTAGATCTCATTCCAATCAGCTGTCAATCAAGCCAATCACATGTTAG
>CAIGQZ010032222.1:12521984-12536687 GCA_903798205.1 Danio tinwini | reverse complement strand
CAGCTGTCAATCAAGCCAATCACATGTTAGATCTCATTCTAAACAGCTGTCAATCAAACCAGTCACATGTTAGATCTCATTCTCAACAGCTGTCAATCAAACCAGTCACACGTTAGATCTCGTTCTAAACAGCTGTCAATCAAACCAGTCACACGTTAGATCTCGTTCTAAACAGCTGTCAATCAAACCAGTCACGTGTTAAATCTCATTCTAAACACCTGTCAATCAAACTAGTCACATGGTAGATCTCATTCTAAACAGCTGTCAATCGAACCAGTCACATGTTGGATAAGTTCTTGTTTCTAAGGTAAATAAATGTCATTTTAGTCAAATTATTTAACCAATTTATTTTCTCCCTCCAGCTGATCGTGAGAGTCAGTATGAGGAGGTAGAGGAGACCTCAAACAGGAAGAGGAAAGGCCGTTCGTCAGCTCCGCCCCCTCGCAGCAAGAAGAAGAGGCGACATTAAACACACACACACACACACACTGCCAAATAAGTTCACACAGCCCTCTTTTACTGCCCCCCCCCACACACACACACACACACACACATGCACACACACTTTGTGTTTGGTGTAAATAGCGTCATGCAGCGCTGATGTGTGTAGAATAATAGTGGTTTTCATATCAGCGGATGGACGGACCCTTCTTTCTTTGGTTTCCTCCGTTGCGTCTCTCAGGTGTGTGTGTGTGTGTGTGAGATTAAGTGTTGGCTCTTCCAGCTCATCTCTTCTTCTCTCGCCGCTCTGTTCGTTTCTGATTAAACGTGCGGCGCTTGACGGCCATGAGCTTTTACTTTAGTACATAATGATTCACTTTGTGCTTTTTGTTTTTCTAAAGTGAGGGGACATAAACACACACACACACACTGTAAACATACACTTGTTATTTTTCCCTTTAGTTTTTGGCTTATTCTGAATTGGTAGCCTTGTATTGTTCAATCAAAAATTGTTTTTCCTTTTTTTTTTCTTTTTTAATAAAAGTTCAGTGAAATGTAGTACATCTGTCAGTTTAGTGGTGTTCTGTTTAGACTCTGTGTGTGCTTGACATAAAGGTGCAGTATGTACGTTTGACACCCAGTGGTTGGACTAGGTATTGCACTCCCAGATCAAGACAAACGCAAGCGCGGGTTGCCAGAGCCAGTGATTTAAACTGTGATCTAAATAAAAGCAGCGACACACGATAGAGGGAATATTCTCCATATTAAAAGGAGTTTTTGTCCTAACCAACACCTCGAATTGATATATTAGAAACTAATTCCTCACAGCTGAACAACAGAAACCTATGATCAGCTCAGGTACAGCTCATGTGCTTTATTCTGTGTTAAATGCTAATAATGTGAGTTTTACAGGACATGTATTGCCATATTCTGAAAGCAACAGCAGATAGTTCACCTCAGATCTGGAGAATACAATAAACCGTCTGAAATTGAACTCTAGAACTAAACACATATGAGTGATTCAGCATCTACATTTAATGATGTTAAAGAGGGTTAACATGTATTGAATAGATTATAAACCTTACCGTTTCATGAGTGAGTGCATATTCTGTGCTATTGAATGCTGTATTTACATTTCTGACGTGTTTCGTCTGCTGCAAACAGCCCAATTATCACTGCGTATCTCATTACAAAGCATGTTGTTAGGACATGCGGTTACAATGTAACCTGCTCACCTAATGATCATGCTCGTAAAATGTATATTATTTGCTATTTTATAACCACCTTATGTGGAACTCTAAATCTGCGTTTCATTTTAGTCCACTACGGTCCACCAGAGGTTGCATTTTGGCCACGGACGCATGCTTTTAGAGCCCTTATGAATGAATGAATGAATGAATGAATGAAATATGGCGTTTTCCACCAAGGCACCTTTCTCCTTTCTCACCTCCGGGTGAGTGCTGAAATATAATTGGCTAAACAGGCAGTGGGCGGGTTAAAGGGACCAAAACAAAGACATACTTTCTGGCATGGAAAACACATGTTCAAAGCAGAATATCTGACTTCAGCATTGTTTTTCAGATAAACAAGAATGTTTACCGAGCATGAAATATCTGCACACATATGATGCTGTTTTTATGCTTTACAAGAGTCAAACACTCACATACAGCACCTTTAAACTATACATTAGTTTAACTAAACTATACATAGACCTTTTTTTTTTTTTTTTTAGAAATCTGTATGATATATTTCTGTAGAATAATTCTGTTATTATATAGAATAGCATTAACTTAAGAATATTCATTTATTTATTGTTTTCTTTGTATCTTATTTGAATTTAAGTTTGTAGCTAGTTTTTAGGTTTGTTGCTTGTCGTTTTTTTGGTCTATAAACATTTTTAATGTATTTTTCTAGTTTATAATCTTACTATAAGCGGAGTAATACTCTCCAGGCTGGTGAGCTATTAGTGAATAATGCACAGCTGAGGAGTAGCAGACACTCCAGTCCACAACAGCTGTGTGGCTACAGTTATTCTCTAATAACATGTCTAATGTGTATTTATATAGTGCGTTTGTGTATGGCCATACACCCAAAGCGCTTCACCATCATGAGGGGGGTCTCCATACCACCACCAGTGTGCAGCATCCACTTGGATAATGCAACAGCAGCCAGAGGACAACAGCACCAGTGCTTCACCACACACCAGTTATAGGAGAGAGAGTGAAAGAGCCAATTCAGTGGATGAAGATGATTAAAAGGCCATGATGGGTAAGAGCTGATGGAGGGAGTTTGACCAGGACACCAGGGTTACACCCCTACTCTTTAACAGAAGTGCCATGGGATTATTAATGACCACAGAGAGTCAGGACCTCGGTTTAATGTCTCATCCGAAAGACGACACTCACTGACAGTATAGTGTCCGCAGACCGCAGGTTGAGCGCCAACAGCAACCTAGTTTTCCCATGTGGTCTCCCATCCAGGTGCTGACCAGATTCAGCCCTGCTTCAGTGAGTAACTGCTCTTGGGTTGCAGGGTGATATTGCTGTGGTCTATTTCCTACATTAACTGCACATATTAGGTTTTTAGTTGTGTGCATGTGTAGTTAGTTAGTTGACTATTAGTACCCGTAGGCTGATTCGTTTTGCAGCAAAGTTTGGCACTTGATACAAACAATTAAATCTAACATATACATACACACATACAAAGTACCTTATAAAAGATTACAATTTATTCAGAGAGACAATAGATGATGGGACAAAGCTATTCCTGAACCGTTTTGTCCTACTAAAAAGCATCTGAAACTTCTGACCCGAAGGGAGAAGGATAAACTCCTCAGACAGAGGATGAGAGCTACAGCTACTAATATTCTGGGCAATCCATAAAAGCTGCCGACTGTACAGGGATTCAATACTCAGCTGTGATTCACCAATCAACCAGCTAGACCACCTAACGACCTACTTAGAGGCGGACTTAACCAATAAGCAAGGTAAGCAATCGCTTAGAGCCCTGGGCAATTTGGGTTGTCCCTGACCAATTCCAAAAATTGCCTTAATCATGTAGCTCATTAACAAATTTTCTGTCATATGTTGTAAAATCTGTCTATAACCATTAAAATTCTAATGTTATTCCTTTCAGAACTGAGAGAGCTCTTGAATAGTGGAACGTTCCTTAAGTACTGCACATAATGCAAATATTACTATCTAATCACAAATATGGCTTATTAGCTCTACATATAGTGAGTTTGTGAACTTGTTTTTCTTTTTTGTGATTTTATTGTATTTCATTTTACATTAAGAATGTAAAAGTTTCACTTATAATATATTTTTAACATGCAGTTTATATTACTATAAAAAAAAAAAACACAAATCTACACAAAATACATTTATCTATAGAGAGAGAGAATGTTTCAAGCTTCAATGCCTGGGCCCCATACCTGGAAGTGTGTGTGTGTCAAGTCATCATGCTCGATTGACATTCAAATCAACATTCAAATTATGTTCATGCTGTTTGCTTGACTGCAGTACAGTATTAAACACAAGCGTGGCCATTTATTGCTAAATAATGCACAGTTCAATCATTCCAATCAATCCTATAAACCAGTTCAATTCAAGATCGTCAAATCTGGTTTTATAACACCTAGTTGTGATTATAACTGTAATAACAGGGATTTAACACCATCGTCCCATCACTGCTCGAGAACAAACTGACCCAGCTGTCTGTCCCTAGCTATGTCTGTCAATGGATCACCAGCTTTCTGACAGATACACAGCTAGTCAGAATGGGCAAAATCACATCCGACAGCCGCACCATCAGCACTGGTGCCCCCCAGGGATGTGTTCTCTCCCCACTGCTCTTCTCCCTGTACACAAACGACTGCACTGCAAAAGACCCCTCCATTAAGCTCTTGAAGTTTGCGGATGACACTACTGTTATCAGCCTCATCTGGAACGGTGACGAGTCTGCATACAGACAGGAGGTGGAGCGGCTGGCTTTATGGTGCAGATACAACAACCTGGAGCTGATCACGCTCAAAACAGTGGAGATGATAGTGGACTTTAGGCGAAACCCCCCTGCACTCCCCCCACTCACCATCATGAACAGCACTGAGGCTGCAGTAGAGTCATTCAGGTTCCTGGGCACCACCATCTCTCAGGATCTGAAGTGGGACATTCACATAGACTCCATTGTAAAGAAAGCCCAGCAGAGACTGTACTTCCTTCGTCAGCTGAGGAAGTTCAACCTGCCACAGGAGCTGCTCGTACAGTTCTACTCAGCTGTCATCCAATCCATCCTCTGCACTTCAATCACCGTCTGGTTCAGCTCAGCTGCCAAAACCGACCTTTGTAGACTACAGCGAATAGTCCGGACTGCTGAACGAATTACTGGCACTACCCTTCCCACACTTTAAGAACTGTACTCTTCCAGAGTGAGTAAAAGGGCTCGTAAAATCACTCTGGATGCCTCACACCCAGCACACTACCTGTTCCAACTGTTACCGTCTGGTCGGCGCTACAGAGCACCAAGCACAAAAACAGCCAGACACAGGAAAAGTTTCTTTCCTCAGGCCATCTACCTCATGAACAGTTAAATATTCCCCTACTGCGCAATAAACGTGCAATACTTTCTCATACACACTTGTACACAGCACCTTATAACCTGTATATTTACAACATATCTGTACATACAACTCAACATCCAGATCTTTTTGACTGACTGCATCTCTGTTTAATGTTTATTGCCTTTTCTTTTCTTGTATTTAATTTTGTGTTGTCACTCGTCACTTTATGTACACTGGAAGCTTCTGTTGCCAAAACAAATTCCTTGTGTGTGTGAAGCACACTTGGCAATTAAACTGATTCTGATTTCTGTCTGTTAATTTGTCGAGTGCTTGTTTAAATGAATCAGAAAGTGATCAAGAGGAACGCGATGTTTCCCATCTCGAAGTGTGAGGAGGATTCAGTTTCTGGTTCAGTTTAAATCTGCAGTTTAATGACGCAACAGAGCTGCATGTTTACATTTACAGTCAAACCTGAAGAGGAACAGGCTGCGTACCGAACCCTGAGGCACACCGCAGGTAAGAGTTCATTATGTGGGCTTCCAAAAGAGATGGGCTGCTCAATACTGGGAAAATCTGCACTATGTGGTGTAAAGGAGTGTTGCGATTGATTAATTATATAGATTAAATTGTCGACTGCTGCTTTAAATGAATCAGAAAGTGATCAATAGGAAAAAGATTCTCAAAGTATAAGAACGATTCAGTGTCTGATTCAGTTTAATGATGCCATAGAGCTGCATGTTTTCTGTGTCACAGTAAATTTACAGTAATACCTGAAGAGGATCGGGCCACATACTGAACCTTGAGGCACACCGCAGGTAAGAGTTCATTATGTGGGCTTCCAGAAGAGATGGGCTGCTCCATACTGGGGAAAAATATGCACTATGGGGTGTTACGGAGTGTTGTGATGAAATTTTATTTCTATTTACCAAAAGTAGTGCTATTTTCATTAGCCGTTTTTTATTATTATTATAATGTATTTATCATAATGACACGGTGGCTCAGTGGTTAGCACTGTCGCCTTACAGCATGGTCACTGGTTTGAATCCCCGGTCAGTTGGTGTTTCTGTGTGGAGTTTGCATGTTCTCCCTGTGTTGGCGTAGGTTTTCTCCGGGTGCTCCGGCTTCCCCCACAGTCCAAACACATGTGCTATAGGTGAATTGATGAAATAAATTGGCGGTAGTAGATGAGTGGGTGTCTGTGAATGAGTGTGTATGGGTGTTTCCCCAGTACTGGGTTGCAGCTGGAAGGGCATCTGCTGTGTAAAACAAATGCTGGAATAGATGGTGGTTCATTCGACTGTGGCGACCCCTGATAAATAAGGTACTAAGGCGAAGGAAAATGAATGAATGTTATTATCATACTTAAAAACACAGTAAAGGTGCAAATAATTAGACTTTGAGTGACTAAAAACCTCGACAAATATTCTGACTTTTATTGGCCGTTTTTAAAAGGCTCTCTGGAATACTTAATTCTGATTGGTCAATAATGCCAGTCCAAAGTATGTTATTCTTCAGTGATTAAACTAGTAATACAGGTTCATCCAGATTTAAGCTTGAGGAGTTGGTAAATGATTACAGCTCTGTTCAATGTTTTGTGTCTGATAGTTTAGTTCTGTGTCCAGTAGCCGTGTAATAATCAGGATAAAGTACATCCAGCCGGTGGTTATTCAGATAAACCCTTCAGTCTTATTATACAACAACTGCTGATAAACCTGTCTGGCTTTATTCTGGATATAACTGGATGTACATTATCCATCATCAGTTTCCTCTCTCGTCTCGACCCCTGTTATCAGTCTGTATTTTCAGCTTTAGGGTCACATTTAGGCCCATTTTAGTTCTCAGTTAAAGAGACATTTAGGCCAAAAGAGCAAATATCCTCATCATTTGTTCACATTCCAGTGTTCCTAAACTTTCTTCTGTTAAAAATCAAGATATTCCCTGTATATATTTTTTTACACTCACTGGCCAGTTTATTAGGTACACCTTACTAGTACCGGGTTGGACCCCTTTTGCCTTCAGAACAGCGTTAATTCTTAATGTCCGAGATTCAACAAGCTACTGGAAATATTCCTCAGAGATTTTGCTCCATATTGACATGATAGCATCACGCAGTTGCTGCAGATTTGTCGGCTGCACATCCATGATGCCAATCTCCCATTCCACCACATCCCAAAGGTGCTCTATTGGATTGAGCTCTGGTGACTGTGGAGGCCATTTGAGTACAGTGAAATCATTGTCATGTTCAAGAAACCAGTCTGAGATGATTGGCGCTTTATGACATGGTGCGTTATCCTGCTGGAAGTAGCCATCAGGAGATGGAGACACTGTGGTCATAAAGGGATGGACATGGTCAGCAACAATACTCAGGTAGGCTGTGACCATGTCTAAATGCATTTGGTTGCTGCTATGTGATTGGCTGATCACAAAATTAAAATTGTAGTTGTGATTCTTTTACTTGATGTTTAAGCAAGATATCTTCACGCTCTAAACCCCTTGGTCATTAAATAGTGCACACAAATCTCTCCAGTAATCAAAGGATTGACTCCAGCATGATTTCATTGGAAAAAGGCTTGAGGCTGTGATGTAAATGATCATACAGATTCTGATGGATTTACTGCATTTACATGCGTTCATTTAGCAGGAGGTTTATCCAAAGCAGTTTACAAATGAAGGCAAACACAAACAATCAGTTCTGAAGAAGCAAGTTAGTAGTAATCCTATTGTTAATAAGTCTTCGCTGATGGCGCAAGATTTTGAGAGATGTGCATGATAGAGAATATTTATGTTTACCTTTTTCAATAGTAGTAATATCTGTAAAAATTCTGCATAGTTTTATATTTAAATCTTAATTTGTGTCTCTGTTGTAATTTAAGTATTATTGTTTGTTTATAACTTTATAGAAGTTAAATTTTTTCCTATTCTATCTTTTATTTTACTTTTGTTAGTTTTTTTTAGCTTTTTCCTGTCCATCTTGAGATTGATCCTCTCATTTTACAACTATTTATAATATAACATGTTTTACAGTCTGTCTTTATTTGTTTTATTTATTTTCATATACATCTTGATCTCTGAATGGGTTCAGCATTTGGTTATCCAGGTTAAGATGTCATAAGGACATGGAGTGTGGCTGTTTTTTATTATTATTTATTTATATTATAATTTTATAACTATTTTTAACATTTAAATACGTACTGCTCTATTTTTAAAGTTTTTACTTGCTTCATAGACGTCTTGACGTCTCTCTAGACCGAAAATAGACCATCGTGTCAACGCCACAGCCTACCTGAGTATTGTTGCTGACCATGTCCATCCCTTTATGACCACAGTGTCTCCATCTTCTGATGGCTACTTCCAGCAGGATAATGCACCATGTCATAAAGCACCAATCATCTCAGACTGGTTTCTTGAACATGACGATGAGTTCACTGTACTCAAATGGCCTCCAGAGTCACCAGATCTTAATCCAATAGAGCACCTTTGGGATGTGGTGGAACGGGAGATTGGCATCATGGATGTGCAGCAGACAAATCTGCAGCAACTGTGTGATGCTATCATGTCAATATGGAGCAAAATCTCTGAGGAATATTTCCAGTAGCTTGTTGAATCTCTGACATGAAGGATTAAAGCAGTTCTGAAGGCAGGAAGGGGGTCCAACCCAGTACTAATAAGATGTACCTAATAAAGTGGCCGGTGAGTGTATAATCGGACATTTACCCCTTTAACATCAAATTACAGAATCTAAATAACCTTAAGAACGATAGGTGTTTTAAAGTGTTAGCATTATTATGCTGTTATATAATCATTATATTATCATAAAATGACAATAATATGACTTATCACAACACTTTCGGTGACAGTACATCACACAACAAAAATCCCTCATCGTGACAGGACAACTCAGCTGAGTTCAGCATTTGTTTATCCAGGTCAATGTGTCACGAATATCAGGACATGAAGGAGGTGCGGTGGTGAGGATGACACAATAGATAAAGATATTCCTCTGTCACAGTAAATATAAAGTAACACCAGAAGAGGAACGAGCCGCATACCGAACCCTGAGGCACACCGCAGGTAAGAGTTCATTATGTGGACTTCCAGAAAAGACTGAAATCTGAAATGGTTAACATGCAAACTTCTAAACTATATATATATATATATTAGCAAAGTGTGAAATGATCAAAACATGTTCAGTTTAAGTTTATTTGTGTAGTGCTTTTTACAATAATCGTCGTTTCAAAGAAGCTTTGCACATTACATTACAGTCATGTTGGTTACAATCAAATATAAGTTATATACAGACATAGTTAACTTTACAGCCTACAGGGGATGTCTGTGTACATGTTTAAGCATCGTGTTTTATATCATCTCATTACTGTGAGATCATAATCATTGATTGTTCAGAGATTTAAAATAAAGCTTCTGGTCTGTTTAATAGTGCTTTGATTAGTTCACAGGGAAAAACAGAAGATTAAATGTTGTGTTGTAGGAGGTTCATCATGAAGACGGTTCTGCTGTTGCTGCTCCTGACAGGTTAGTTTTTTCATGTAATAAACTTTGAGTCATTAGCTGTGTTTCTATCCAAAGATGCGAATTTAATTTTATGTGCAAAACTGGAATATGGTATAAAAGACATGCGAATAATCGGCGTTTCCATCCAATCTGGTGACAAATATCAACAGTAAAAAAGGCACTTGCTGCGGAAGGAGAAGCTGCGCAAATCTTTTCTTAATCAATGACTTACTCCACAGAAGACAATGCCGACACGTGATGAACACACACTTGTAATAATATAATAACACTAATACTGAAACGGTTCAGGCGTTTTAGAATGACCAGAAAACAACATTTCAGATGTTTTACAGTGCGCTCAGCTTGCTGGTTTGTCCATTCGCACACACTTTTATCATCACATGATCTCTTATAACGAAATCACATGACTTTCCTAATGCACATACTGGAATTTGTTCGGTAAAAGTGTGTGCATGGTAGTTTATGCGCATCTTTTCTTACCGAATAAAAAGTTTGTGCATAAACATAGGTGGATGGAAGCATAGCTAGTGATGTGATGTTCACTAAATCAACAACAAACAGCTTTTATGTATGGAGTAATTGACAACTGCTGCAGATTAGCCTTTAAAGAGTGCATTATTTTCTAATAACTCCATGGCCTGGAGGTCATCATTCTGCTTGTACTCTGGTTTACACACAGCTAAATCCCCTGTTGAGATGTTATATTTGAGTTTATTTTGTCCTCCTCAAGCGTCTCCTGTGTGTAGCACTAGTGTCCTCCACATCTTCTGTTGTGTTCTGATGTGATTCCTGACTGTTGTAGCTGTGGAATAACTCTTATCATTCAGCGGAGTGATATGGAGCTGTAATGTGCTCCAAACCTGCCAGAACTACTTTAGCTGTGTCTTTATCTGACAATAACCAAACACCCGAGAGCAGCCAATCAGAGTCAAGCATTCAGCAGAGCCATAGTATAAGCACACTATTGAATCGCACTGTTTAATACATCAGATTACTTGTGCTGTCTCCAGCTCTGATGGCCCTGGCGTATTCCCAGTCGTACACGTTCTACTTTGTTGCTGAGAACATGAGCTGGTCGGACGCTCAGATGTACTGCAGACAGCATTATATTGATCTGGCCTCCATCCTTGAGTACGCTGACTTAGAAGAGGCGCTGGGATCCATCGATCCGGATTACTCTGCAAACGTGTGGATCGGACTGTATCGGCATGGTCCCACTGATCCCTGGCTCTGGTCGGACAATGGCACGTCCACATTTATACCGTGGGGTCCAGGACAGCCAAACAACTGGGGCAACAGTCAGTACTGTGTGGAACTGGAACGCAGCTGGAGACTGAATGATCTGAGCTGCAGCACTAAACTGAGTTTTGTCTGCTACAAAGGTGAGTATTTGCATGTATATTTCACTATACACTACCTGACAGAAGACTTGTGGTGGATCCCAGTCGTAAAAGCAGCTAATAATAACTTGACTTCTAGTTGATCATTTGGAAAAGTGTCATTTTCCTGAGGAATCATCTGTTCTGGATCCCAATCATCACCAATACTGCAGAAGACCTACTGGAACCCGCATGGAGCCAAGATTCTCACAGAAATCAGTCAAGCTTGGTGAAGGAAACGTTATGGTTTGGGTTCAGATTCAGTATGAGGGTGTGCGAGAGATCTGCAGAGTGGATGATCAACATCAACAGCCTGAGGTATCAAGACATTTGTGCTGCCCATTACATTACAAACCACAGGAGAGGGACAATTCTCCAGCAGGATAGCGCTCCTTCTCATACTTCCCTCCACATCAAAGATCCTGAAAGCAAAGAAGGTCAAGGTGCTCCAGGATTGGCCAGCCCAGTCACCAGACATGAACATTATTGAGCATGTCTGGGGTAAGATGAAGGAGGAGGTGTTAAAGATGAACACAAAGACTCTTGATGAACTCTGGGAGTCCTGCAGGAACGCTTTCTTCTCCATTCCAGATGACTTTATTAATGCGTGATTTGAGTCATTCAGAGATGTATGGATGCAGTCCTCCAAGCTCATGATGGAGTCAGACACAATATTCATTCTGTTTCCACTGCAGCATGACTTTATATTCCATACTGGACATTATTGAAGGTTCAGTGATGAGACTTTAGTCTAAAGTCAGACCTTACTGTCCTAATGAAATCATTCAACATCAAGACATGATCATATTTTGTTGTGCTCAAATAAGCAGAATCTAGAGGCCTTTACCTTTCATATGAGACACTTCTGACACCAAATCCTCAACTAGAAGTCAAGGTAGTATGTGTTCTTCCTAAAACGTGGATAGGCGACAAGACTTTTAGTCAGGTAGTGTAGTATTATCTGAAAGTTGGCATGAAATCAAAATATGCTCTTCTTATTTTTATAAATATGCAGTAGGGGTGTAACCTTACTAATCAGATGAACTCAGAGGCGGGAAAAGTCATGCATGCTTCTGTTTATGATAACAAGTTGGCATGACAACAGCAACACAGTCGAACCCTTCTTCATTTTCAGACTTGAAGACACAGGCTGTGTCCGAACTTACATTAATTCCCTACTATATAGTAGGCATGGGCCGGTATAAGATTCTGACGGTATGATAACCTTGGATAAAAATATCAAGGTATTGTGATTACTGCTCTAAAATATATTCTTTTTAAATGTCTGTGTAAAAAACTAAAAGTTGTTCCCCTTTGAACACAATATATTTTATTTTGAGAAACATTTATAATATTTTTGAGCAGTAAACGTGCCTGTTGTTAAAAAAAGGTAAATAAAAAAAAATCTTACACATACCTTAGGAACGGTATTAGAGAAAATTTTGTCTGTATGAAAACCTTGACTTTTCCGAACCGCGGTATACCTTGAAAACGGTTATCGTCCCATGCTTACTATATAGTATGTTAAACCCATTATTAGAGCGGAGTAGTGTTCGAAATCACAGTATTGAAAAGAAGGCGGGTGAGCTACTACCACTGGCGAGATTCTGAAGTGCGCATCTGATGAATGCTATAATTTATGAATGGGTCCTCAGTTGTGGCACTGCTGTGGTGTTTTCTGTTTAACTCCAGTGATGCACATCTGGACCGACTGTATCTCCAGCTTCCGGCGCCTAGACTGCAGCTCTGCACAAGACGTTTGGCCATAGGAGAAATGGTCGTGCCCAACTGAGCCTGGTTTCTCTCCAGGTTTTTTTATTCTTCACTTTCGCCAATTGGTGAAGTTTTTTCCTCGCCGCTGTCGCCACTGGCTTGCATGGTTCGGGATCTGTAGAGCTGCGCATTGATGGATTTGCTCTTCAGTGTTTGGACTCTCAGTAGTGATTATTAACCCACACTGAACTGAGCTAAACTGAACTGAACTTAAACACTGAAAACTGAACTGACACTTAGACCCAATCCCAATTCTATTTTTGCACCCCTTCCCCTTGGCCCTTCTCTTGCTTCATATGAGATCAGACGATGGCGACTGCTGTAGTTATTCCAGTTGTGTTATTTATTGGTGTTTATCTTCAGGAAATCACTTGTTTGTTGTAAAAATTTGTAATAATGACAAAAAAATACTAATTTGTGAATCTCCTTACTTACGGGCGCAGAGATCCTGCCGTTGTAGCTGGTGTATTCTGGGAAATTTTCTTACCCCTTGGTTTCGAGTGTGGTCCTGAAAAATCTCAGTTGGAAGGGCTATCTACACGACATTTGGACATGACTGTTCAAGTACGCCCCCTTGTGGCAGTCACACAGAATTTTCAGCATTGTTGTGCACCATGGGAGAGAAGGTAATTCTCGTGGTGCTCGAAATAAAGAGTGTTTAAAAAGAGCCTTTATTCTCTGTGCGTTTACCATGAATGAACACATAAACTCATAGACTGCTGAAAATTTTGGAGGGAATGTGGAGACAACATAAAAAATAATATTTTTTATTACTCATTTATAAAGAAATGTTTTTTAATATAGACTTTTCTTATTCAAAAAGTAACGAAAAAACTAGTATTTCTCATCTCTCGCGCACGGACCTGCTTGGACAACATTGAAATACGCTGCGTTTTTTTAGTCACAGATTGGACCATTTTTCAGATCAGCAAAAAAGTGAGGAGACAAATGTCATTTCCTTTCTATTTATATAAAATTATTACTGCAGTAAACATTGCTTTAACAAACAGAACTCAGAACCTGTAATGTTAATAACAATAACAATCAAGACAGAACCAGCAGAAGAAAGAACAGTATTCAATATGAAATATGATCATTACTGTTGCTGATAATGCTGAATATAGAAATCTAACATCTACAACAGATCATATTTATCTTCAATTAATGATTCAACAATTCACACATTAAACTTCATGTTTTATTATACTGTAGGTGTATTATTTCTGAAAACATATTCAGTGGCATCATTTTGATGGTTGTTTGTCGCCATCTGTTGGTTACACAATGTCATTGCTTTTACCAGCGTCAAACATTCACCAGCGTCATGTTTCATTAAATGGTGATTTTAATCTACCATAAACATCAGTGTTCATATCTAAACTATAAACTGTTCTCCAGCACTTCTGTGTTATTTAATAGTTTGTAACTCACTGAAACAGTGTAAAAACTGAATCTCTCTCGATGCAGATTTGAATGCAGCGATTTGAAGGATTAATAAACACATGCAAATCATTATCATTTATCGTTCATGTTGCGCGGGTTTGAACTGAGATCACGATCTTTTAATGTTAAATTGTGCAGCTTTACACTGAATGCAGGAATGCAGGATTAACAAGCAGAGACAGAAAACACATTCAATGAACAGCCTAAGAAAGCATTTAGGAAGGTCCCACCACAACTTTTACCATCATCATTATATCTTACAGGGAAGCCGAAATGCTTTCATGCTCTCGTGATCTGAATGACGCAGGAGATGATCTTTCTGCAATGGTTATAAATGTTGGATTAACCGACAAGTACAAAATAAATTATGAATCCGCGGGTCACGTGTGTTCCCAACCATGAGTTGTGATCCGTACGGATCATGGATCAACAGTGATCCATTTCACCCCTAATTCACATCATTATTATTAAATAGTTTTAATTTGGTTGCAGCGGATTCAATGTGAGTAATTTAGTTGACTCATGATATAAATGGCCTTGTGTAATATAGTGTGTGTGTGTGTGTGTGTGTGTGTGTGT
>CAIGQZ010032222.1:12489937-12500977 GCA_903798205.1 Danio tinwini | reverse complement strand
GTGTGTGTGTGTGTGTGTGTGTGTGTGTGTGTGTGTGTGTGTGTGTGTGTGTGTGTATATAAAGCAATGTTAAGAAAATCATTAATATTATTTCAGGAATTGAACAGTGCTTCAGACCAAACTATTTAATTAATTTGACAAATCATTTCTCTTAGAACTCTTCCATCTCATTGGTCTGCTTGGGTCACTGAGGGTTCCTCTGGGTCAGGCAAGTGCAAGGTAGGGTGTCATCATATACAAAAAGAGGTATCCTCTGTCCTCCAGCAAGTAACTAATGTAGTGCCCAGTAATGATTGAGGTGTATAATATGAATATAGTAAATAAAATAAAAAACACATTGTGTAAATCAAATGTATCCTGTTGGAATGTGTGTCATAATGAAGACTCCCTGAAAATTTTGGCATCATGTACAGACCCTGGATATTTAGCCTCAACCTAGTGATGAGGTGGGGTCATCACATATGAGCTATAGTTAGTGGAAGCAGTAATGAGTTTAATAGTTGTAACCAACAGATTAAGGACAGGAAATTAAGTTGTTAATATTAAAAATGTTTCCTATTATCAGTGTCCTTTATTGACTGATGGAGCTTTAAAAGAGCAATTAATGCACTCAATAGCATTTGGAAACCCTGAAAAAAAATGATATTAGAAATATGTATTAAGTGTGTGTATGCAGTGTGAATAGATGTGTACATATGAACGACTACATCTTTAAATATGGATATATTTTCCTACAAAAGACAAAGCTGCCACTTCTTATAATATTATATATAAGCTACAGAAAAATGTGATGGGTGCAGAGACAGAGAGAGGAAATAGTCTCTCCATGAGATTCGAACTCGCTCCGCTGTGAGCACTGTTGTATTTAAAAGGCGCACTGACCACTACGCTATTGCCGCGCTCTGAAACACTTGTGTAAGAATACGCAGTGCTTTATGGAGGAACTGTACAAAAGTGTGTAAAACAGTTCAGTGCCAGGCATACTGTACAGCAGTGGTGCATTCCTAAAAAAATAGTGGTGTACTATTACCCACCCAACACAAATTTTAAAAGTAGGCAAAGAAACGACGAAACTATATATATATTTTTTTTTTATATATATTTTTTTACATAAGTTACCTGTAACTATTGAAAGAAAAAACTAAAACTAAGGAAGTTAATGGTTACAGGTGTCCAGCTTTCTTCAAAATATCTGCTTTTGTGTTAAACAAAATTAAAAAAAACAATAAAACCGGTTCAGAACAAGTAAAGGTTGAGTAAAGGACGACAATTTTACTTTTGTTGAATGAAATATCCATTAAAAAGGACAAATATTTTAACACATTGGTTCATTTTAAAGCGAGATGCTAATAGCCTAATCCTATTCAATGATTTATGCTTAGCTTATATATATATATATATATCAGGGAAATAAAAAGTTTTTTTCTTCAAAAACTCAAATTCTAGCCTATACTCAAGTATTTTTCCATGTTTTAAATAGAAATACCCCTTTTTTCAAAATGGCATAAATATAAACATGTTAAAAATGTACAGGCTCATTTACATATTTCACTATAATAATATAAGTCATAATAGTAAATAATTTTTAACAAAGATACAACACAATATTTCACTCTGATCTCACTCTGATATGCAGTTAAAATGAGGACATTCACTGAGTGCTTCTGTCACTGTTTAATCCTGTGCATGAATGTATGATATATAATGCCACATGCACTGTAATGTGTTTATAATCATAGTTAATTGATAATAAATGTTGGTTAAGAGTTGCATTTTTGTTGGAGAAACAGCTGTGATGATGAGGGGAGCGCCGAGGAAACAGTAGATGGGGACACCCGATTGGTACATGTGATACAAGTGTTTCTATAGCAAAGAACTGCAAATATGCAGATATTATAACAATCTAGAGATAAACACACCTTCTGCTCTCACTCTGCAAAGCTGTGGTTTGCTGATTAAACGAAAAATGAGTTGAAAACGGAGGAGCGGACGTCTGCTGCCATTTTCATATCAAATTTAAAGGGGACTGAGGTGATGATTTAGTAGTGGACAGTTCATGAGGAAATCGCTAAACATTTAGAGGCACTGAATAGAAATATAGGGGGCTAAAGCGATGCCCATGCTTTTTAAACATCATTTTTCCTCAGTGTTTCAGCGAGACATCATTTAGTTGACTTGTCGTCGTTATCGAATAACTCCTGAAATTTTCTCCCAGCTGCTGCGGTCGTCAGGGGGCGAAAATGCAGGAAATTAAACAAAAATGCACTGATTGCAACAAATAAGATGCAAGAAAAAAAACCCATTTGGTATACAGTTAAAGAGGATGCGAATTCACGTAAATTAGGGAAGTCTAATCAGAAAAACAAGTGAGTATACCGAGGGTATACGCAATTATTGATCCCTAGAAGTCATAATACCCAAACAGCTCATGGAAAAAAAGTAGGCATACTGAGTATACGTGCGTATAGCCCCGACTACACCACTGCTGTACAGATATTCTACACACTAGGCTATTGCCGCATTGTACAGTAAAATACCCTGATGCACTGCGTGGTAGCCTATGTTAACCATGGTAAGTGCAGACCCCCAGTTTGTCATGTTTGATTTCAAAAAGTTTGTTAAATACATTAACCAAAAACGACAGCGCTTGTTAAAATTTTAATTTGGATATGAAAAAAACCTATGCACTTATAACCCTCTCACGATGAAAACACTTGTATGTCTGTGCTTCTACGTCCATCAACATTCTCATCAAGAGCCCGCAATGCTCAGTAAACTCTCTGAAACAGACAAACTCTGGAACATAACCTCCTTCGGCTACTTAACACCCCAGAAGTTACCTCCCCTTTTGGAACCGAAAGCTGAGGTTATCCACTTACTCTCAAACTTACCCGGGTATGTCACATAACCTGCTTTCTGGAATACCCCCCAGAGATGTCACTTCACAGATGCAACTTCTAAGTGTTTACATACATTGACGTGATGTTACATTAAGTTGATAATATGTATATAATACCACTTACACGTATAGCTTCATATAAATGTTTAACATATATAATCAGTGCTTTACATAGTCAGTTATTCTTCAGCATAGCTTTCTTATAGCAGGCTCCCGTCACTGTGGGCTCATTTTACACAAACCCAGTTTTAGCCTGGCTCATGTTTACTTTCAGAAAATACTTTTAGAGGATATAAACCGCTTCACACTTGGAGATTAAAAAAAGCTTCATCACTAGTCTATGAAAATGCTTCTTGATTTAGGACTTTGTAGACATTTGGACTAGAACCCACATATAGACAGAAAAGCCGTGTTTTGCTGTGCAGGTTCTAGTAATGGTTTGAAATCCCGCACATGCTTTATTTTTCTTGGCGTATTCAGCATTATAATTGCTAATATGCAAATCTCTGATCTCACTGACTGAATTTTAATATGTTTTGCACAGCATGTATGATGATAACACTGGGCAAGAGGCAGAAACGACAGGAGTAAATGACATTTAGTCTGTTGTGTAGTCTGAAGAAGTGGTTTGGTGGTTCATGATGGAGACTGTTCTGCTATTGGCTACTTTAGCAGGTTAGTTTGATTAGTTTAATATGTTAATGGCCTGTATATGCACAGCTAGTGCTTTTCAGCTATCGCTTAACTTCTGGTGAAAGGCTGATGTGGCTATTTTCAATGTTACACTCTTGCTTTTACAGCTTGGATGTTGTAGTTAAAATATATTCAGTTAAATAGACTTAAGCATTCAAAGTCAGACAAAAAGTGCTCAGGGGTAGCTTAAATAATGTGCCGCTGCTCTTTGGGCAAGGCATTCAACAGAATAAATAGCCAAAATCAGTCCAAGGCACTTGAAAAATGTGGATTCAAAATATTGAAAAGCTTTTTATTGACATGGATAATCCTTAATAAAAGCTTTTTCACATGGCTAATCTTGCTAGGATCAGCAGGTGAGTGCAGAAACTCCATTGAAAATACTGTAGTAAAATAAATGTTCATATTTTAAAGACAGTCGCAGAACAATGTAATTTAATGCAGTGATTCTTGTAGATTCTGAGACCCACTTTATATTGTATATCAATCAGGCAGTGAAGATCACAGACTTTTAAAGAAAACTGATCTTTTTATTGATTTACTGAAAACCCTAATAAGTTGACTGAACTAAATTAATTGAGTAAACTCGTTGCCTCAATTTAATTGAGTAACGGAGTCTCCCAAAGCTTGCATATTTAAGTTTATTGGTAACACTTTACAATAAGGTTCATTAGTTAATGCATTTACTAACATGAAGTAATCATGAACAACACTTGTACAGCATTTATTAATCATAATTCAACATTCACTAATGCATTATTAACATCCAAGTCCATGCTTGTTAACATTAGTTAAGGCACCGTGAATTAACATGAACTAACAATGAGCGACTGTATTTTCATGAACTAACGTTAAGTAACATGAACAAATGCTGTAATAAATGTATTGTTCATTGTTTGTTCATGTTAGTAAATGCATTAAATATCATAAACTACTGAACCTTATTGTAAAGTGTGACCAGTTTATTTAACTTGCCAGTTTTGTAGACTATACTGAAATTGAGTATATAAAATGTGTTGGTATGCTGTCTGAATAAGAATTGGCGTTTTGGATACCATCATTATGAAGTTTCATTTCTCAATTCCTCGTTGCGTGCGTTGAAATATGTTGATCTACGTTTTGCGTTGATTTAACGACTTGCAGATAATTGAGGAATGAAACTTTATAATGATGGTATCCAAAACGTCAATTCTTATTCAGACAGCATACCAATACATTTTCCAAACATTCAGTTACCTGGACAATAAGGAAGTCTTTAGACTGAGCTTAAAATGCAAGGTTTCCCAGCTAGGACTTCACAATACATACAGTTTGAAGTAGCTTCAAGAAACCATGCGCTCCGTCTACTACCACAACTGAATCTCTTCTTCAATCCCCCATTCACCTATTATACATTCTAGGTGTCTGACCAGTGCCCTGTAGTTTGGGATGGCTGACGTGAAACTGACGTTTCGACACAGTGTCGAGATCCCGAAGCGCAAGCGTTTCGAAACACTGCACCAAAGCATGGTCCGAAACACCCAGGTCACGTGACTAAAGCGATTCAAAGCATCGATTAGTTCAGAAGCGTTTCGAGGCCTGGCGAATGTGCATTTGACTGACAGGGTCTGACGATTCTTCTGTCTGTTATGGCCTAGTGGACTGTGCATGTGCATGTTGTAACTGAGCTTCAAATTACTTTTGTGTTCGAATCCCGACTTCTACAAATACTACGAAATCACGAATTTATGTATTTTAATCATACATTTAATCATACGTTACTGTTTTATGGTGTAGTCTAAATAGGATACAGCTGCTGATACACCATCAATACAGCATCGTTTTTGTAACACTGTAGAACAATAATTCATTTTTTACAGTACTCTGATGGTTGGGTTTAGGTTTTGGGTAGACATAAATAAAATACAATAAATGGGAAATTTAATGAATAATATAAATAATTCTTGTTAACTTCTGGCCACAACCGTGTCTGATCTAGCAACAGCCCTGTTTTATGACCAAAACAAGACATATTTATTCACAAAGTGTTTATTCGAATGTCAGACCAATGTTGAAACAAAACAATACAAGAACAGAGCCATTCAAACTGATATTAAAGCATTTCAAAAGAGCTGTCTTAGCCTGGATTTGAACCCAGTATGCCCACATGGTAGTGAGGAACCCTAACCGCTCCACTAATACACTTGTAGATTCAATTTACAAAGTGGGGTTTAATACCTTAATTTGCTCAACTGTTCTTTGCTGACGCTGTTCCAGTGCAATACATAAAAAAATGACCACTAGGTGTCACTGTAGAGTGGGGTTTCGAAACGTTTCGAAGCTTCGACACATTTGCTTCGACTGTTTCAGTGTTTCATGAAGCCTCGCTTTGCCCACCACTACCTGTAGTTCCATTAGTAGTTCCATTATTTTATTTCCATTATTCCATGGATAACAAAAAACAAGTGACAGACATTTCATTCTGTTACTATATATATATATATAAATAATTAGGTTTTAAACAAAAAAAAGTAGCCATTTATTCACATTATGGTGAATAATTATACCTGAAGCCATTTGTTTTCTGATTTAAAAAAAGACCTTGCACTTAAAAGGTTGCACATATTAGTCAAGACTACATTTGTGAAAATGACCTATTTTCTTTTTCAAAGGATTACTTATGATTTTGAGCTCACTACACTTGAAAGTTTCTGCATTTTCATGATACATAAGTTAAATTAACTCATATTTTTAAGCGATAGGACCAAAATGCAAAATGTTGTTATGTTCAGTCAACTTTACTTAATTGTTTAAGTAAAGACAGCATTAGGGTTTACAGTGAGTACAAAGTTATGCATAAAAGGGAATTAACTACAAGAATGAATAAATCAATACATTAACTGAAGCTCATTAATCATGCATGCACATGAAATATTTTTCAGCAGATGTCTTAACAGCCTTTGTATTAAAGTCAGGAAATGATTAAAAAGTGTTTACAGTTTGGTACTGTCAGTCAGCATGCATTTCATTAGTGAATGTGGTACTTCCCTTACAAAAAACGTATATAGAAGTATAACTGCAGTAAATTAAGCACAATTGCAAAATTGCAATACAATGAAGTATAAACACGGTTCAAATACAATATAGTAAAGGTCAACAGCAGTATAAGTTGCAGTAAACTGCAGTAAAAACAAGTAAACTCCGTCTTTACTGCACTTGTGCTGCTGTAGTCTAATATGCCAATGGTTTATTTTTCATTATTAGTTTATTTGCAAAAACTAATAATGAAAAATAACTGCAGTGAGCTGAACAGCACTTGCAGGTACCTCATAAACGCTATTGACCTTGCTCACATGATGGAGTGTCATACATATCATAGGCTTTATTTTGCAATAAAAAACAGCATGCAACCAAATGACAGCTGAATGAGATCTAATTAAAGATAGAATTAAAAATCACCTGTTTCTAAATGGTCTCTAAAAGTGAGGGTTTTTACAGTTGCTACGCCCCTGTATATAAGAATAACTGTGGTATATTCAGCGCAACTGCAAAAGTGCAGTATAATGAGATATAAACAGTTCAATTATAATGCAATAAAGTTCAACAGCAGTAAAATCTGCAGTACAACTGAAGTAACATTACCTAAGCTGAGAGGGGCAATGCAGTGGTATGTTATATTGCACTTAGGAACTTTGTAAAGTTTATTTCTAAACTAATTTGAGAGGATCACGTGATTATAATTGAACACGGCTGGTCATGCATTAACCATGTATGACCAACCAATCAGACGATTTCTAACCCACTATAAAGAGCCAGGGTTTCTTACTACAGTCATCTTCGTTTGAAGAATCCCCCCTTCCACCCCTACTCCTCCTCTTTTCCTTTAAGAGGGCGGCACGGTGGCCCAGTGACTAGCACTACGGCCTCACAGCAAGAACGTCACCGGTTCAAGTCCTTTAACAGACTGGCTGTCGTTTCTGTGTGAAGTTAGCATGTTCTTCCCGTGCTTGCGTGGGTTTCGCCCGGGTTCTCCGGTTTCCTCCCACGTTCCAAAAAACATGCACTACAAGTTAATTGATCAATCTAAATTTAGCACTAGTCAAACTTTTATCCAGCAGCATATCTCTCCGTAGCAATTATTTTCTGTCATCAACCCTTACAAAAGGGGGGAGTTCTCAAGATCTACTCGAGCTCAAAGCTCCCCTCTCGCCCTGCAAACGGGAGGGAGCCCAGGGCTCAAGGACCTTTTGGGCTCAGGGCTCTCTCCCGGGACAGCATGCCAAACTTGCTTATAATCAATCATCAGCTAAGTGTGAACTCTTGAAAGTTTTATTATGTATTGCAGTATTGTGGATGTGTTTCTGTAGTGAGTTACACTTCTAAAAGTGCAATACAATATATTGTGCTAGTACGTCAGCAATACAACTGAAGCATAGGCGGAGCGTGTGTAAGGCTTAGCCTCCCCCTGGCCAGAGACCACGGAGATGGCAGCAAAGAGAAAAACTGCATTGAAAACATATAACGGGTGTAAGGCAGAATATGAATGTAATTTAATGTTGATGATTAACAGAGCACTTTAGCTCTTGTAAGTTTGTCAATCAAAATTAAAGTCCCCCTCCGCACAAAAATGGAACTGTCCAACTCTGCACTTTGCACTGATCAGCGCTGTTTTTGACTGGAGTTGGCAAAAGTTCTGAAAACCAAACCAAAAGTGCTGGCCAGCGGACTATTCTGATTTGCTGATCAAGAACAGAATTAATAAAATGACAAATGAGTATTACAAGAGAGATATAATAATATATTATTCTGCTTTAACTTGTTTTTAGCATTAAATGAAATGCCTTATTTTGGTAGTTTCATTATAACGTAGGTAGTAGTCTAGCCGGGTTATTTGTTAGCTGATTTGGTTCTGGCAGCTAGCTCTCTGCAACTCTCACTTGGTCACCCACTGAAACTAAGCAGGGCTGCGCCCGGTCAGTACCTGGATGGGTGACCACATGGAAAAGCTAGGATGCTGCTGCAAGTGGTGTTAGTGAGGCCAGCAGGGGGCACTTAACCTGCGGTCTGTGTGGGTCCTAATGCCCCAGTATAGTCATGGGGACTCTATACTGCTCAGTAAGTGCCATCTTTGGGATGAGACTTTAAACTGAGGTCCTGACTTTCTGTGGTCATTAAAAATCCCAGGGTGTCCTTTGAAAAAGAGTAGGGGTTTAACCCCGGCATCCTGGCCAAATCTGCCCACTGGCCTCTGTCCATCATGGCGTCCTAACCATCCCCATATCATAATTGGCTTCATCACTCTGTCTCCTCTCCACCAATCAGCTGGTGTGCGGTCTGGCGCAAAATGGCTGCCATCGCGTCATCCAGGTGGATGCTGCACACTGGTGCTGGATGAGGAGATTCCCCCCAATGTGTAAAGCGCTTCGAGAGCCCAGAAAAGTGCTATATAAATTTAAGGAATTATTATTATTGTTAGACAGAAGGCTACCATTAATTGATAATATAATATATACCATTTATTATATTTATCATTATTATATAGATAATTATACAGTGGGTTGGCTTAATAAAATAATTGAATGTGCATGTTGAATATAATAGATGTTTGTTGATAGGTGGTGCTTTTGTTGAAACCTCTTCTTGGTCAGTCACAAACCTTTTTAAATGCATTAAAGGGTCGCGGATATATTGGCCTTACCCTGGAGTTTGTTCACCCTCCGCCTATGAACTGAAGTACTGAAACCTCATTTGGAAACTATTGTCCACCGAGCAGGAAAAGTAGTAGTTGTACTGCAGTTGTAACAGTACCTGCTCCTCAATGTGCGTACTGTCTACATTAAATTATTGAAAATCACAAATGTTATATACTATTTAGATCAGAAAGGTGGATGTGCACATTGAGATGCAGGAATATAGATGGTTTACACGGGTCGTTCTTATAAAGGAGATTCATTCACAAGCGAATCGCTCCCTAGAATAAGAAGTGAAAGCAGGAGAGGGGGTGTGCTTCAGAACATGGATTAGATCAAATTTAACAGGCAGGATAATACGGTCACTTATCCATCAAAATAAAAATTATAATTTTCATAATTTAAACAGTATTTGCATACTGACCAGCGGGTATAAATGTGTAGATATCTATGACTCTGGATGGCCAGTTCTCCACTGCAC
The DNA here is from genome assembly GCA_903798205.1 of Danio tinwini. NCBI lineage: Eukaryota > Metazoa > Chordata > Actinopteri > Cypriniformes > Danionidae > Danio > Danio tinwini. Next base: position 12,491,235 of record CAIGQZ010032222.1, on the reverse strand, counting down.
CTTGGTCCCACATTCATTTAAAAGGAGCACTACCCTGTACTAAAATGGCGGCTCTATTGGTGCATTCCTTCAAAAACAACAGCATAAGTGAAATCTAATGTAAATATCTATGGTATTGACCAAGAAATCAGATCTTAAACTCAGTGATTATGTAATAAGATGATGGTTGAGATCACCGGAAGTGCTTAAACTAGCTGATTGAAAATGAAACGTTTGTATGCATATACAGTATGCCATATCAGATGTGCTGACCTGCAGACTGACGTGTTTATGTGTTGTTTCTTCAGCTCTGAATGCTGTGTCTTTAACTCAACCTCCTCGAGACTTTTATTTTGTTCCTGAGCTGATTAGTTGGCCTGATGCGCAGGCGCACTGCCGTCAGCGCTACACCGATCTCGCCACGATCGACGACTCTGCGGATTATGATGCGCTGTTGAAGTCGGTGGATCCCGCGTTCACCGGAGACTGGATCTGGATCGGACTCTACCGGAATGACGCGGTGTCTCCGTGGATCTGGTCCGATCGGAGCGAATCAGCGTTTATGCCGTGGGAGGAAGGACAGCCGAACAACTATGGCGGCTTTCAGTTTTGCGCGGGAACGTCTCTCGTCAGGACATTGAACGACGCCAATTGTTATATTAAATATACTTCTGTTTGCTACAATGATGAGTATTTACACACACACACACACACACACACACACACACACACACACACACACACACACACACACACACACACACACACACACACACACACACACACCTCAGCACTTCATGATGGCAGCTAAATTAATGTACAATTAAACTTACATGATTTTTAGAAATATAAATAACAGCAGTAAACAACCGGTCTAGAACATTTTCTTTAAGTTTACCAGGAAGGTTTTACGTAAGTGGAACTCGTTTAAATGCACCATCATCCCCGCAATGTTCAGGGAAGGTTGGATTTTGCTTATCAAAACAAGAAGCAGAGAAAGTTATTTCCCAATTAATAATGAGAAAGTTAGACAATCGTTCTGTTTACTAAGTGTATATTTTATTAACATCTTTTATTCATATTTATATTTGACTTGACTAACGTCTGGTTTTACTTCTAAGCCTCATCACAACTGTAGGGTTAATGTTAATGGCAAAATATAGAAGGCACCGTGTCACTAACTATGTAAACACTATAATAATGCAATAAACCATGTTTTATGTAACATAAAACCCAAATAACACAGGAACAATCGCATCAAATAACCTTAAACTCAGTGGCGGAGCTACAATTATTTTACATGGGGGGGGGGGGGGGGG
>CAIGQZ010032222.1:12475080-12489837 GCA_903798205.1 Danio tinwini | reverse complement strand
GCATTACCAACATCTAATTCAAAATATGAAAATATAATAATTTACTCATCACCTCACTTTGTTGTGAGTTAATAAGTAATGACAGGATTTGATTTTTTTGGTGGAACATTCCTGAAGCTCAGCTTAAATTCTAACATTGGTTGAAACATGTGAATGCCTAGTATATGCATCCAGTGCAAAGGGAAGGGTTTATTTGAACCTGATCTGCCTGTTTGTGCTTCTTTATAAAGAAGTCTGATATCTCGCCCTTTCTTTTCATGTTTAATTGTGCAAAAATATTACAGTCTGGTTACATCTGATCCAGTTAGAAACACATTTATCCTAATTACAAATATCCATAATCATACCTGCACATTAAAATCAGCAACCAATCTAAAAACATTTATCTGAAGAAAGTATATGAGCTGGCTAAGCCATTTCAAATAAATTTAACTCACAAACAGCTAGCCTAACATCACTTCCCCGTATTAGCAAAACATTTGAGCATCGTAAATTAAAAATAATAACTGTTTCATACATAATCTGTGCTAGTATTACATGCACATTCTAAGTATAGCGTTAACTGTTTCTAAAGAGCAAATTGATCTCTCTTATTAAGTTAACTGATGTTGTTGGTGCCTCGTTAACTTACACAGCATATAATAAAGCTTCCTAAGCAAACAAACCTTATGCTAAACTATAAAACACATTTCAAATATTATGTTATGATGTATTATTATTCGTCTTACCTGAAACGATGCTCTTGAGTGCAGTGTTGCCAGATGTAGCTGACTGATTCCAGCCAAAAAACTATCCAAAACCCGCTGAAATGCAAAAACAATCGAATTCAAAAACCGCCCAATCTGGCAACACTGCTCGAGCATTGCCGGCAAAATTCAATAACGTCTTTAGACAAATGAGATGTTAATCAGCTTCAGGAACTGCCAGCAGCAAATACAATTTTAAATAATAGTGTCTGGGGTGGCACTGGACACCCCTGACATCCGATTGGCCACCCCGGACACCCCTCTGGCTCCGCCACTGCTTAAAATGAAAGCAAAAATACATTTTGGGCAAATTTACCACCCTTTTGTTATGTTAGGGATGAAAACAACCACTGAATTAAACCGATGTAAAAATGCATCAGATTAATATATATATATATATATATATATATATATATATATATATATATATATGAGCAATTTTATGCAAATGTCAACCTTGCCATGAAAAAAAACTTAGTTTTCACCAAAATAGAGAAACCATTTCTAAATTTTTTGTTTAAGCGAGTATTTAACAGTGATTTTAAAATGCTCAAAAATGTGTCTGTCAGTGTTTTCAAACTATTATATTTGATTTACCAAAGTCACAAAAGTGGCAATTTAACATCCGTCACATCCATGACGAGAGATGTCACATTCATAACCACGCTTTTTCCTCATAAATGCAAAAAAGTCAAATAAAATCAAATCAATGATGTTTGTTTAATAGTGAGTCGACTCTTATTCTTCTGATTAGCATTGTTTCTTTTGGGGTGTGTAATTTAATTCACAGAATTTCTACAAAGTATGTTGTATACTGTAAACTCACAGACTTTTTTTTTGTCACATCCATAACGCATGTTTATTTTTCTCATTTAAAGTATGAAAATGTTTATAGATTGATATGTTTCTGCTCCCATAACTCGGTGGTTAGTTGTTTTGGAAAATATAAACAGTTGCTTCAATATAATGTTAACATACTTTCTATATGCATTTATGTTTTGAGTTTTTACTGCAATTACATCCAATTCACGTATGCTGGAATGGCTCATACATATTTTTTGCGTAAATCTGTTCATCAAAACTACTAAATTGCTTAGACAATTACAGGATTTTAACTCTTTAATTGCCTAATTCATAAATAATGTCTGATTTGGTGAAAAAAACACAAAAAATGACATATTTTTTATATAAAAAGTAATTGTGGACTGGATTTTTTATTAACCTTTTATCAAAGTCTTGAACATGTGAAACAACATTGGCTTTGATGTTTTTGATTAATTGAATTTTTTTTCTCCCTAGTTTGCTGTTGGTGCTGTTTTTGCCCCATTGACTTCCAATATAACCACATTTTCTATTGTAAAGTCATGACACCATATAATCATGCATTTATGAGTGTTGCTGGTTTTTTTTCTGTTGGGGAGAAGTCAAATTTTTTATTTTTTACTGTTGATCATCAGTTGGCACCATTAACCCTTTAGATAGACCTGTGCAAAAAAAGCTTAGTTTCTGGATTTTATATGGAGTCTAACGGCAAGTTAAAGTGTGTGTGTGTGTGTGTGTGTGTGTGTGTGTAAGAGTGGCCTTTACACACTTACAGTGTCTTAATGTGTCTGAGAAAATCAAAATATGCATTTCAGCTCTCAGAACTACATGGACAAAAACAAAGACTGAGTATTTATGCACTATCAAATGTGGTTATAATGGAAGTCAATTGGGGCAAAAACAGCCACCAACAGTAAATTAGGGTGTTACTAATCGTTCACATGTCCAAGACTGTGCTAAAAATAAATCCAGTCTACGATTACTTTTTATATTGAAAATACGTCCTTTTGTGTGTTTGTGTGTGTTTGTGTTTTTACCAAATCAGTGGATGGATTTGTGAACTTGAGAATTAAAGAGTTAAAATCCTGTAATTTTCTAAACAATTTAGTAGTTTTGATCAGGACCGAAGTCGATTAACTGATTTATGCAAAAAAAGAAAGAAAGAAAGAAAAAAAATTATGCATTTTTACAGCAGTTTAACTCAGTGGATGATTTCATCATGAACACAACAAAAGGGGAGTAAATGTGAACAGTGCACAAGGGTTAAACGTAAACAGTTAATTAACATTTTTGACTTAACATAAAATAAAAAATTAATTACTTTATTCACAAATTCATTTCATGCTGAAGTTTACACTTTTTACATTGGGAGTTTTTTGTTGCTGTTTATGTTTTAATCTTTGCACACAGTTAAATAAAAATTAAAGCTCACTATTTGCCAAACATATCATTTTAGAAACATGTAAATAAATAATTTAGCATCTTCTTTAATGGAATATATAATGGTTATAATGTGTTTTTCTTGCAGCAAGGAGACGACAGACCGTACGACTGAGTGTAAAATCAAGTGAAGGTGCGAATAATCCTGAAGTTTAGCAAGAGATTTTAGCAAAGGTGAGTTGATAAATGACATTCTCTACACAGGGTGTATAGTGACCCCTGCTGGACACTTCAACTGTAAGTTTAATAACTACAGTTGAAGTCAGAATTATTAGCCCCGTTTATTTTTTTTCTCCAGTTTCTGTTTAACAGAGAGCAGATTTTCTCAACACATTTCTAAACATAATAGTTTTAATAACTCATCTCTAATAACTGATTTATTTTCTCTTCGTCATGATGACAGTAAATAATATTAGACTAGATATTCTTCAAGACACTTCTATACAGCTTAAAGTGACATTTAAAGGCTTATCTAGGGTAATTAGGTTAACTAGGCAGGTTAGGGTAATTAGGCAAGTTATTGTATAATGATGGTTTGTTCTGTAGACTATTGAAAATAAATAGCTTAAAGGGGCTAATAATATTGACCCTAAAATGCTTTTAAAAAAATTTAAAACGGCTTTTATTCTTGCCGAAATAAAACAAATAAGACTTTCTCCAGAAGAAAAAATATTATCAGACATACTGTGAAAATTTCCTTGCTCTGTTAAACATCATTTGGAAAATATTTAAGAAAGAAAAAAAAATTCAAAGGGGGGCGAATAATTCTGACTTCACCTGTATGTACTATAGGGTGGGCCATTTATATGGATACACCTTAATAAAATGGGAATGGTTTCTTGAGTACAGTTTCCTGAAAAGTGGATTGGTCATAGTGGGCCAGCTGAATGGCCCCCAAGGTCTCCCGATCTGACCCGCTTAGACTTTTATCTTTATCTTTGGGTCATCTGAAGGCAATTGTCTATGTAATTTATTAAGGTGTATCCATATAAATGGCCCACTCTGTACTTATGTGTAGGCCTGTCATGATGGAGAATGTTTGTTGTGCGAAATATAGCCACAGAAACTGTTGCAATAATTGATATTAATGTCATATTGGAGATCATTTTATGCCACTAATTATATGATTATACAACAGCACAGTGATGTAAATAGTCATACACACTTTCAAGGGACAAAGACTTTCCATTATTAAGGTTATTTAGATTCTGTGATTTGATGTTAAAAAGGTATGAGTATATAAAAATGTCAGATAATATAAACACTAGTAAATGTCCTTTAGGTAAATGTCCAATTATAAACCTTTCCCCAGAGCTGTCTCCCTTTTGAACTCTGCTCCCCACTGACTTTTTGCCCCCCTAATACACCCCCCACTCTCCTCTCCTCATAACTCAGACTCCTCATAATCACTGCACTACTTAACATTTGCACATTTTAAAATTGCACATATTCATTGCACTGATTCATTTATTTGAACTGTACACACCTACTGCACATGTACATTTGTAATTATGTACACACCCACTGGACATATACATTTGTAATTATGTTTATCTATCTGCACACTTCTGATTATTAATAGCAACCTGTACATATGCCCATCTATTGTAAATCTGTTCATAGCTAATACAACCTGTATATAATGTTCATAGTACATCCATTTGTAAATATCACCATAGTTTTTCTATAACTGCACTTTATAACTTATACCTGTATCCTGCACTTGCTGCTATTGCACTCCTGGTTAGACCTAAACTACATTTCGTTTCCTTGTACTTGTACATGTGTGATGACAATAAAGTTGAATCTAATCGAATCTAAAATACTTGTGTATAAATGTTCATTACTAACCTTTCTATGAACAGGAGTTGATCATAACTGCAGATCAGTGATAGTGTGAAATAGTCTACTGTAACGTCTGCAATTATATAAAGTAAATAAATGAAAATATATGAACACATACAGACCCTTACAGTCCTCGATATGTTACCATGAAAACTACACACAGCATACATTTAGTCCTTATTTAGGTTAAAAAACAACACGCAACATATAGCCCACAGTCAGAGCAAACCTCTCATCTGGTGTCTGTAATCTTCAGCAGCACGTGTAACCTCGTTTGCTGTAATAATAATGCACTCTTTTTTTTTCCGGCTTCTCCTTTTGTTTTTTGGCGCGTCACTCTCGCATTTGTCAGTTTCTGACAGGATCAGGTTTCAAAAGCACGTCAATAATCAAGCGCACGTTATTATCATCAGCTCAAGAAGTTTGTTATTTCAAATATAGACGCGCAGCGAGCGCAAGCAAGAAAGTGAAACCGCCCCCGCTTCAGACTGGCTCTTAAAAAACTACAGGACACAGGGTAAAATCTGCTCTTCTTCTTGGCTTTGTGGCTGTTCATCAAGACCACAACAAGGTTTGTTTGAGCTTGGGTCAACCATGGCTTGTTATTATTTGTATATATTATTACACTGTATTCTCTCGGCTGTTTAATTAAACATGGCAGTTCCTTTGTTTACATTCTGGCTTGTTGCATGAACGAATGCCGTATCTCTGTAAACCAATAGCGTTTAGCTGCACGTCTAGCTTTGCCTTTTGGTACCCTTGGTACCCTTTGCAAAGGGTGCCGAAAAAATGGTACGGTATGGTTTGGTACGCCTTTTGACAGTGGAAATGGCCATAAAAGCGTACCGAATCACTCCGTGAAAACGGTCCATAAAATAGCCTAATGTAAAACTCAAGTGGCTTTCCCTGTACATTGTCGACAACAATATAGACTTTATTTACAACTCTTATGTTGTTACTATTTAAATCAAAGATTTAAAAGCATTACCATTAAAGAAGCACTTAACAAAGGAGGTTAACAAGAAATCTTTGAGTGAGTCATTCCTACCCTACTGAAAAAAAACTGCTTAAACCAGCCTAAGCTAGTTAGCTGGTTTTAGCTGGTCGACCAGCCTGGTTTTAGAGGGGTTTTGGCCATTTACAGCCTGGTCTTAGCTGGACCAGCCTAGTTTAAGCTGGACACAGCTGGTTTTGGCTGAGCTCCCAGCCTGGCTAGGTTGGTCAAGCTGGTTTTAGGTGGTCAGCCAGCTAAGACCAGGCTGGAAAGGGCTGGAAAACAGCCTGGAAATGGCTAAAACCCCTCTGATACCAGGCTGGTCGACCAGCTAAAACCAGCTAACCAGCTTAGGCTGGTTTAAGCAGTTTTTTCAGTAGGGTAGTGAGTCAATTAATTTATAAATGAGCCCTTTTGAACAAATTTGAATTAACAATTCAGTGACAAAGATAGAAATTTGTCGCCACCCATTGGGAATTTTGGTTTCAATTTAATGTAGCCTCTAATAAAAAAATAATGTTGTACTTTGATATTCAGCGTTTGGTCAAATCTGATCATTAAAAAAATATAAATTTAAGGTTAAATATGACATCTAAGATGTAAATAGATGACATTTAAGAGAGAGGCATCATTTAGTGTTAATAATGGGCTTTGGACAAACATACCATTAAAATATTTTGTGTGACTCATTTACCTGTGATCCTATTCTTATTACTCGGTATAAACATGACATCTAGATAAATCTAATTAAACACCGACCCACTAACTAACCAAAACATGTAGAAATCAAATTGAAAACTTCAGTGTATGCTGTGCCTTAAACTACCAAATAAAACAAAAACAAAGGTGGTGTCCTATTAAACACTCTAATAGGAAATAATCAGATTCTAATAACTTCATAAAGTATTAAAGTTTAAGAGTTAGTAAATTATTACAGCTCTAATCAATGTTTTGTGTCCAGTAGCCCTGTAATAATCAGGATAATGTACATCCAGTCGGTGGTATCACAGAATAATCCCTTCAGTCTTATTATACAACAGCTGCTGATCAATCTGTCTGTCTTTATTCTGTGATAACCACCGGATGGATGTACATTATCCCATAAGTTGTCTGTTTCTGTCAGATGGAGCTGATCCTGAAGGAAAAGGGTTTGTCTGAATACGCGACACTTTCATGGAGAGCTCAGTCCGATGGGAATGTTTTCCAGATGGAGGAGCAGAAGAGAAACGCCATCAAATAGACTGTAGGATTTGTAAGTCGCTTCAGACAAAAGCATCTGCTAAATGTAAACAGAGCCGTCTTTCAGAAGGGTGGAAATACACATTTACTGTTTTACCAGCTATCTGCACATGTAGCCTATATGTAGTACACTGTAAACAATACCTGTTAAAGGAACTGTTTCTGTATCTTATAATCCACAAGTGTTTATTTGTGGTCGTGAATTGTATTTTGGGATGTTGATCTCTGCTTTGTCCACTGTTGATGTTGAAAATTCAACTCTAGAGCTTAACAAAGTGACTTCTATTGACATTTAAAATAATAATATAATGTTTAAGAAATGATATCTATAAGTCTGTAAAATGTGCTGCAGTTTATTAGAAGGTTTCTGTAGCGTAATATAGAACACCAACCCAGACTATAGCCCTGCACACTATTACACATGACAATAAAAGTCACTTTTTACAACTTTTCTAATTTACAATTAGTTGGCGGAAAGATCAAGATCCCATAATGCAGCTCAAAAGCAGAAATATATGAAGAAAAACAAAAACACGAATCATAAATGAGGGAAAACTATGGGGTTTTTACAGTGTAGGGTACAACTGGGCAGAATGCACCCTTAATTGTATTTTCTAAAAAGCCACTAGATGGCATGTATGTAATCTATGCTTGATCTTGCACTTTGTTACTGTAAATTCAATCTGTTTGTATCGCCCTCGCTGTAAAAGGCAATATTCCAGTGCATTTCCTTTTTTAATAGAAATGTTGTATAGCTTTATTATGATCTAGTTTATTCTCTTCTAAAATTCATCATATACTAATCCCAAAGTGTAGCGCTCTCCAATTTGATTGTATACCGGCTATATAATGACAATAAAGGCTTCTGATTCGGAAACCAATACCAAGTGCATTTCCAGAGAAACATCTCAGTTTATAAGAATCTTTAATCACTATTCAGTATTTATATATATAAAATAGTGAAAGTATGGTATTAGGGGTGAAAAAAGCACACCTATTGTTGGGGCTAAAGTCCCACCCTGGGTGTTTAATAGAAGATAATCTGTTTTTTAATGCCTAAACTAATAATTATATTTAGAATATGTCTGAATCTGACATGTTTATAATATGACTAAATTGCTTTGCTAAAGCAGCTAAAAACATTTGTTTGCCACCGCGCAATGAATCACCAACTTCTCCAGCATATGTTTTACGCAGTTGATGCCCTTCCAGCTGGGAAACATCCATACACACTCATTCACAAGCATACACTACAGACAATTTAGCTTACCCAATTCCCCTATAGCGCATGTGTTTGGACTGTGGGGGTGCACCCGGAGGAAACCCACTCCAACACGGGGAGAACATGCACACAGAAACACCAACTGACCCAGCTGAGGCTGGCACCAGCGACCTTCTTGCTGTAAGGTGATTGTGCTACCCACTGTGCCACCATGACGCCCCCATCTAAAAACAAATGGAGATAAAGTTTATTGTTTTATATTTATACATTTATAAATTATAATTCTAAAAGGAAAATAAACAAATAACCATACCCCAGTGTCCTTCCCTACAGGGTGCTAAAAAGTCTATGAACGTCTGTTTAGGTTAATGTACTTTTTAAACAACAAAACTAACTTGTAGCAGCATTTTTCTTTAAGCCGCTATCTCAGTAAGGGTGAACAATGATGTTTGAGTCCGTTGTTTATTTTAATCACATCTTCAGCAGTGGTAAAAAGAGAGAAAATGCATACTCAAGTAAAAGTACTATTACCTAAAAATGTAGAGCGAATAAAATTGTCTGCTGTAAATACTGTATTACTCAAAGTAGGAGTAAACAGTAGCCCTTTTAAAAGTACTCAGGAGTAGTGAGTATTACGCTGTAAAAAGCTGATGTGTTTACATGTCATTTGTGGATGTGTGTAAACGTAACATTCTGTAGTGCATCTAGTTATTGCCCAGCAGACACACAACATCATATGGCATTAATATTAGGTTAGATTTAGGTTGTGATGTCAGGTGACCAAAATTAAATGTCTAGCCAGCGTCTAAGGACAACGTTATTTTGATGTCTAATAATGACGTCAAATGATGTTGATATTTGGTTGATTTTAGGTTGTGTTAGAAAGTGACCAAAATCCAACGTTGAGCCAACATCTTAAACCAACGTCATATTGACGTCAAATACTGATATTTATTCGTCAGGTATGGCAACCAAAATCCAACATCTGATAGATGTCATAGTGGTAACATCCACACAACGTTAAGCTATTGCATCATTAGACGTTAATATTTGGTTGGTTTTCGGTTGGACGTTGAGTTCTGACGTCAACTTGATTTTCATTTCCAAACAAAATGCAGCGTCCCTATGACGTTATGGTACAACGTCAATCTGACATCGCACATGTCTTGAGGTAGTTCATTATGATGCAAATTACTTTCTATGTGTGATTTGATTGGACGGGATTCACAGCACAGATTTTTCTAATCTCCATAGACAAGAAAAAATAAAGTAGTGCCTGCAGGTAAAAGGACAGTAGTGGAGTAACAGTACCAATACAGCACTAAACATGTCCTCAAGTGAGAGTAAAAGTACACATTTATAAAACTACTCAGTAAATTACAATTCCTGAGAAAAACTACTCAATTAGTCATTTGAGTATTTGTAATCAGTTACTTTACACCACTGCTCTTCAGTGAATTAGTGAATTTCCTCCATTGCTAATCTGTAGCACCAGTCACCACATACAAACTCACAGCCTGAAAATGGTTTCCTCTCTCCTTACTCCACCCACTTACTACCTTAGCTGCCTTAAATCCCGATTTGCATCGACAGAATAAAAGTCTTTATTCACAAAATCAAAAACAATAAAGCAAATACTCAAACGTGAATACAATAATTGTCAAACGCAAATTTATTAATAATCAAATCATCCAAACAACCGATTCTATCCAAACAGAAAAACCGAAGAAAGAAATGACTCCAGCAGGACTGTGTTGGTGATTCATTCTCCCACTCAACATGTGCTGTTTTATCAATTGTTCATAAATGTGAACATATTTTGTTTACAATTATACAGTATTTAACTTGGACAAAGTTAATAAAAAGCCTTATTCAGCCCTGTTCTACTCTATTACTTAGTGGTTTACAGAAAAATGTAAAAATTGTTGCGTATTAAAATGATCAATATTTTCAGCTTTCTCTTTGCAGTCACTGTGGATTCAGATGACTAAGATTATAATTCACTGCACTGATAGCTGTCATATTAATATATACCAAATAAAACTAAATTCAAAGTAAACAGCAGGTGTATTGAGTTTACATTTTGCAAACAGTTGTATGTATTTAATGTCAAAAGTCCACTCAAATTTTCCATTTTAATCCACATGAAACGGGAGCTGTGGAGACTTTATTTATTTCAGTATGGTAATGTGCTTCCAGTTGAGAGGGATTATTGAGCTAAGATTACCGAGCTTTATTTTCCAACAGTTGAGATCAAACTTGAGCCTCTTTAGGTCATAACTTGAGGCCTAATTTAATTAGCATGTATTCAGATTACAAAAATCAAGTACTTGTACACTACCTGACAAAAGTCTTGTGGCCTATCCAAGAATTAGGAGCAATATAAATAATAAGTTGACTTCTAGTTGATGATTTGGTGTCAGAAGTGTCTCATATGAAAGGTAAAGGCCTCTAGATTCTGCTTATTTGAGCACAATAAAATATGATCATGTCTTGATGTTGAATGATTTCATTAGGACAGTAAGGTCTGACTCTGCTTAGACTAAAGTCTCATCACTGAACCTTCAATAATGTCCAGTATAGAATATAAAGTCATGCTGCAGTGGAAACAGAATGAATATTGTGTCTGACTCCATCATGAGCTTGGAGGACTGCATCCATACATCTCTGAATGACTCAAATCACGCATTAATAAAGTCATCTGGAATGGAGAAGAAAGCGTTCTTGCAGGACTCCCAGAGTTCATCAAGAGTCTTTGTGTTCATCTTTAACACCTCCTCCTTCATCTTACCCCAGACATGCTCAATAATGTTCATGTCTGGTGACTGGACTGGCCAATCCTAGAGCACCTTGACCTTCTTTGCTTTCAGGATCTTTGATGTGGAGGCTGAAGTATGAGAAGGAGCGCATCAGAAAAATCCGCTCCAAATGATCAACTATAAGTCGTTATTATTTGTTGCTCCTACAACTGGGATTTTTGTCACTACATTTTAAAATACACTTCATTTTTTTTTAAAAATACACTTGTCTTTGCAGAAAGTGTGTTTAACTCAGCGTTAGTGTTGTGTATTCTCCGCCCTCAGGCTGCTGAATGTTTGTTTTGTTGCTTTATCCAAACAGTATCTGCTTCACTGCCTGCTTTGACTAGCGCATCGCCTGCTCATCTGTGATTCAGAAAAATAAACGAGATGCTGGGTATGATGCAAAGCTTTGTAAATGATTCCTGTCACACCAGGACATGATTATACATGTGGTCAGAGAATAAACCTCTTAGTTTCCATTTGCTTTGTAAGAGTGCCATAACTAACAACTACAGCTATATATCCCTGCCTGTTATACACATGAAGTCGACATAGTTTATTTCAATTCAATTCAATTCATCTTTATTTGTATAGCGCTTATACAATGTAGATTGTGTCAAAGCAGCTTCACATAGAAGATTATAGTGAATGTAAACAGTGTCAGTTCAGTTTTCAGTGTTTAAGTTCAGTTTAGCTCAGTTCAGTGTGGGTTAATAATCACTACTGAGAGTCCAAACACTGAAGAGCAAATCCATCCATGCGCAGCTCTACAGATCCCGAACCATGCAAGCCAGTGGCGACAGCGGCGAGGAAAAAACTTCACCAATTGGCGAAAGTGAAGAATTTACAAAACCTCGAGAGAAACCATTATTTAAACCCATTTTAAGGTCAATATTATTAGCCCCCTTCAGCAATATTAGTGTTGGATTGTCTCCAGAACAAACCACTGTTATACAATGACTTGCCTAATTACCCTAACTTTACCCTAATTACCCTAGTTAAGCCTTTAAATGTCACTTTAAGCTGAATACTAGTATCTTGAAGGTTATCTAGTCTAATATTATGTGCTGCCATCATCGCGGAGATAAAAAAATCAGTAGAAATTAGTTATTAATAATTATTATTCTCTCCGTTAATCAGAAATTGTGGAAAAATATACAGGAGGACGAATAATTCAGACTTCCACTGTAATTGAATTAAGCATAACTTTGATTGTATTAGAATTAAATGTTTTAAAATCAACCCTATTATGCATCTTTACATCCGATTTTTCTGAAAACATTTGTAAAATCTGTGAACATCCGTGACTTGAGCGTATTTTCACCTTGTGTATCTGCAGTGTTTTGCTGATCTGCATTTGATGCCGGATGTTTTTGTGATTTTTAGTTAAGTTCATCTGTTTCCATTACCCAGAGGTGTGACTTGGGTGTCATGGAAATGGAAATCTCTGCAGACTCGCTTTGAATGTTATTTTCAATGTAAAATATTATGTCAACAAACATATGTTGTGTATTGTGCGGGTAAATAGAAAAAAACAGATGCTTTACAAAGTGGACACAAGCTCTCTTGTATCTAAAAAAAAAAGAGCAGATCTATTGATTATTCCTGCAAATGTGTGATTATTATTCATAAAAACGTTGACATGAGGATTGAATCAATCTGTCTGCTGATATCAGGTGAGTTCAACTGTTTTTGGAAATGCTAATTATTATGTACTAAAAGAGTATTAACATGACGTTTGTTGTTAAATCCGCAATTTTCTGCTAAATCTGGCTATTAATATCAGCAGAAGGCTTCCCCAGCTAACAAAAGATCAAGAATGTCTTGCTAACGTTCCTATTGTTACAAAACCGTTATTTGTGAAAGATCTCTGAATGTTAAGATGTCAATTTTTTACTCTTAAACATTTCATTGGACATTTCAAAACATAAAAAACCTTCCACAAACTAAAATGATAATGTACATTAAGAAATGTTACATGAATGCTATGCTTAAATGAAAAAGCGAAAATATATGTAACATTCAAAAACTTTACGTAAACATAATTATATGATAAAATGTAGCATTCAAAAATGTTGCACAAAAATAAAAATTAAATGATAAAATGTTTTATTCAAAACGCAAACATTAAAATTTATTAATTAAAACATTAAGCAAACAAAAAAATTTATATAATAAAATGTAACAAATCCAAAAATGTAACGCAAACATTAAAATTATATATTAAAATGTAATAATAATAAATGTAACATTAAAAGATATTAATTAGTGACATTCAAAAACGTCACACAAATATTAAAATTATAAGATGTTACATTCAAAAATGTTTCGCAAACAATAAAAGTATATGATAAAATGTAACAATCAGAAACGTTAAGCAAACATTCAAATTATGATAAAATGTAACAAATAAAAAAATGTTACACAAATATTAAAATGATATGATACACTGTAACATTCAAAAATATTACTGAAACATTAAACGTATATCATAAATTGTAACTAAAGCGTTACCCAAACATCAAAATATGATAAGTTGTAACATTCAAAAACATTGCACAAACGTTAAAATTATATAATAAATTGTAACATTCTAAATTATTTCGCAAACACTAAAATAAAATGATAAAATGTGGTATTCGAAAAATGTTACGCAAACACAATTTATGTGATAAAATATAACATTAAAAAACGTTACACAAACATTAAAATGATATGATAAAATTTAACATTTAAAAACGTTATGCACACAATAAAATATGATAAAATGTAACAGTTAAAAACGTTAAGCAAGCAATACTATTATATGATAAAATGTATGATTAAAAAATGTTACGTAAACATTAAAATATGGTAAAACGTCATATTCAAAAACGTTACACAAACATTCAAATTATATGATAAAATGTAACAAATAAAAAATGTTACTCAAACATTAGAATGTTATGATAAATTGTAATATTCAAAATTGTTACGTAAACATTAAAATGAAACAAAATGTATTAAAACATGTTACGCGAAAAATATATTTTAATTAAATAATAAAATGTCATGTTCAAAAACGTTAAGCAAACACTAAAATTATATGATAACAACCATTAAAAAATGTTACGCATAAATTTAAATGAATAATAAAATGTTGTATTCAAAAACTTTAAGCGAACATTCAAATTTTATGATAACATAACAACTAAAAAATGTTACGCACAAATTTAAATGAACAATAAAATGTCGTATTCAAAAACGTTAAGCGAACATTCAAATGTTATGATAACATAAAAATAAAAAATGTTATGCACAAATTTAAATGAATAATAAAATGTTGTATTTAAAAACGTTAAGCAAACATTCAAATTTTATGATAACATAACAATTAAAAAATGTTATGCACAAAATTAAATGAATAATAAAATGTTGTATTTAAAAACGTTAAGCGAACATTCAAATTTTATGATAACATAACAATAAAAAAATGTTATGCACAAATTTAAATGAATAATAAAATTTCGTATTCAAAAACGTTAAGCGAACATTCAAATTTTATGATAACATAACAATTAAAAAATGTTACCCACAAATTTAAATGAATAATAAAATGTCTTATTCAAAAATGTTAAGCGAACATTCAAATTTTATGATAACATAACA
>CAIGQZ010032222.1:12463797-12475070 GCA_903798205.1 Danio tinwini | reverse complement strand
AAAAAATGTTACGCACAAATTTAAATGAATAATAAAATGTTGTATTTAAAAACGTTAAGCAAACATTCAAATTTTATGTTAACATGTAACAATTAAAAAACGTTACACAAACATTAAAATTATACAATAAATTGTAACATTCAAAATAGTTTTACAAACATTAAAAATAAAATGATAAAATGTTTTTTAAAGTACATTAAAAAAAAAGTTATTTAAAAGTTAAATTATATTTGTGGTATTCAAAAACGTTGTGCAAACAATGTAATTATATAATAAAATAGCATTAAAAAATTTTAAGCAATTGCTAAATTAATTAATAATGTAAAAATATGTGCAAAATTCATAAACATTAAACAAATGATGTGATTAAAAACGTTACATAAACACTAATAATAAAATAATATCAATTATAATACTGATAAATGTAATATTCAAAAAACGTTACTCAAACATTAAACAAATTATAATGTATTTTAAAATAACTTAAACATTAAAACTGTTATAATATGAGAATATATGTAACATTAAACATTGTTAAATAAACATTCAACTAAAATGATGTGATTATTTATGTATTTAGAATGATAATGTGATACGCAGCATTCAAAAACATTACTCCAATATTAAAGTAAAGTGATAATGTGATAACATAATGAAAACGTTACATGATCACTAAACTGAAATGTTTCCGAAAACAGGATTTCCTCTGCATAAATGACATCTTTGTGCTAATGTATCAAGAACAAAATTAAAGACCAGATAATATTGTACGAATGTTAAATGAACGTTATTTAAGGAACATTTACAAATTGTTTAGAAAGTCAGTGAAATCCAGCCTTTAGATGTGTTTGCATGGCATAATATACTGTATTTTCCAGCATCTCATCTTATTTGATATTGATTGGAAATTGACTATTAATCCAATGTGTCTCTGCAGCTCTGAGCTCCTGCGTGACCTCTCATCTGTTTTACTTTATTCCTATCATCATGAACTGGACGGATGCACAGACATACTGCAGACAGAATTACATTGATCTCGCCACTATCGGAGACCAGACGGACCTCAGTGACATGCTAACATCAATACCCAGTGGATTCACCAATAATGTATGGATTGGTCTCTTTCGGATGGGCACCGATGCTTCCTGGGTCTTTTCTGATCAAAATAAATGCCTGTTCACGCAGTGGATGCGTGGACAACCAAACAATTCCGGTGGAAACCAGTACTGCGTCTACACGACTCCTGCTGGATACTGGAACGACTGGGAGTGTCCGGATAAACTGGCATTTATCTGCTATTCTGGTGAGGTTTTAGCAGCAGGTATCATAGAGGCACAGCGGGATATCTATGCAATCCATTGATATCCAAAGTACTTGTAATTAGAGTAAACTGCTTTTTAAAATACTTGTAATGAGTACTTTAAGAGAATTACAGAGGAACTTTGATTTTGTAATCACTATATAATCTGCCACTATTAAAATATAGATTATTATTAAAATACACTTATAGAAATACATGGATTCAAGAGATGCAGAGGAAACACACAGACATGCAGGGTCTTATAATTGAGGGTCTTATAATTGAAGCACAACAGGTCATGCGCCCAAGTAAGAATGCAGACAGAGCGCATGCAATACATTTAGGTAAATGCATGTATTGACCAAGATAAAAACAACCCTCACTAAAATAGCATACATAAAGGGAATCATTAGGAAGTATGGAAACAACACGATCATATGCAAACACATGATTGTAAGCACATGCTGTATGACCTTTAAGATATGTAAAAACAGAAAAACATACAGCCATTAATTAAAAAGCTAGGATCCTATTGGAGCCAGGAGTAGGGTGATGTTACATCATGTCTCATGATACCCATGGTTAAGAAACTGTATATAAACTGTGGGTTTTTGATCATTGAGAGGGAGAGAGCTCGATCGACCATCTCTGCTGTAACAATAAACTGCTTCAACTCGAGAACTTCGAAGACCTCAGCTTCTTTTTTGAAACCTAGAAGATGTTTGTCGAGATCCAGTGCAACTTTCCACAAAAGTACTTAGAAAAATAAGGAGGCGTAATTAGATTAAACCACTTTTAAAATACATGTAATCTGATTACAAAAGTTGAATACATGTAAGCTACTTTAAAAAAAATACTTGTAATTATAGTAAACTACTTCTAAAAATACATGCACGGCCCTGTAATTGGGAGACTGTTGGGTGAACTGAATGTACACTGCACAGATTGAGCCCTATGTGTGCATGTGCCTGAATGGAAGTCAGTGGTGTAGAGGAGAATTTAAGGGCGTACTCACACTATGGCTGTTTCTCAATATGCGTTCTTCAGTGGTCTTGTGTTCCTGTGTAACGTCATCATCAGCTGCCAAAGTTTAGTTCCAATACTCAAGACCTCAAGAACAGAGGACGCGTGAAACTTCCCGGATGTGTTCTTGATATCGAGGTTGCAGACTTGAGCACCGATCTCGCTCTAGAAGTCCCAGAAGTCATTGCGACTGGAAGTGTGAAGCGCAGCATTTTATTTAGACTTATTATTAATGTTCAGAGATATAAGTTATTTATCTCAGGAGTTTCCCTAAATCAAACGGTGAATATAAACATCACCATGGACATCTTAATAAAGGAATAAACACATTAAGGGTGTTTGTTTGCTAAAATTCGTATTAAAATCAGTTTTATTTATATTGTGTAACGTATATTTGTAATGTTTTTATGCATATAATATATTTTGAAAAGGGGGAAAACAATAAGTCGTATGAATGCTGTAATGTTGAAATAATTTACCATTAAAAACGCGTGAAGGTCACGTGACCATCAAGAAGAACTCAGCATCTCATTTCTCACAGGACGCGTTCTCTGTTCTCTCGGTCTCCGGAGTTCGTTCTTCCAAGGACACCTGGCAAGACCGGTCTCCACAAGAACGCAAGTCCGTTCTCTGCATTCTTGGAATTGAGAAACAGCCTATGCTATCCGAACCGTGCCCAGGCCTGTTTCCCAGATCGTTTGAGAAGTGTAAGTGCTCTGAATCGGGCACAATTCACTTGGGCGGCCCTGGCCCGGTTGGAAGAGATGGGCCTGAGCACGGTTCACTTGGGCTCAAACTGAAACTGAGCCCGAAACTGAAAGCGAGACGTGACTTTTAAGGGACTGTTTGATATGGATTAATTAATCATTCGTACTGTTCAATAAACGTCGTAGATTATTAAAGATGCAAACCCCTCACTGCACGTCACCTGCGCCTTCAACAAAGCCGAGCATCTCTCACATCAAAGTCACGTCTCGTCTTCAGTTTCTGGCTCAGGCACGTTCTGCACTTACACTACAAGCGTACTGTGTCAAAGCCCAAGCAAATCGCAGACTGGCACCCCTTTTCCAACCGGGCCAGGGCTGGCAAACTAAACTGTGCCTGAGCCCAATTCAGAGCACTCAAACGATCCGGGAAACGGGCCTGAGCACGGTTCGGAAAGCATAGTGTGAGTGCGCCTTCAGTTATGGTTGGTGACGCCTCTTCATCTCCTGCCTCTTTGACCTGTGGTGTGCCTCAGGGATCCATTTTGGGCCCTGTTTTGTTCTCTTTGTACATGCTGCCTTCAGGTACACTAACTTTAAATCACAATGTCTCTATTCATTTGATTTTTTTAGCAAATGTTTTAATGATATTTTGTTATTATACAAATTTTTCTCTGTCTAAATGAAGACAAAACCGAGTGTATTCTGTCTGACAATTCTAAGAGGTCAACCATTTCATCTCCAGCACATCTGGCTCAGTTTCCTCGCTTCAGCCGTGTGGTTAAAAACTTGGGTGTAAAACTAGACCGGGGGTCACAAATCTCGTTTCTGGAGGTCCGGTGCCTTGCAGGGTTTAGCTCCAACTTGCCTCAACACACCTGCCTGGATGTTTCAAGTATACCTAGTAAGACCTTGATTAGCTTGTTCAGGTGTGTTTGATTAGGGTAGGAGCGGAAATCTGCAGGACACCGGCCCTCCAGGAACAAGTTTGGTGACCCCTGGACTAGACAATAGTCTAAAATTTGATAAGCAGATTGATTCTGTGGTTAAAGCACGCTTTTTTCAGCTTCGCCTTCTCTCAAACATCAAGCCCTTCCTGAGCAAGGCTGGTCTTAAGAAAGCCGTCCATGCTTTTGTTAGTCTCGTTTGGACTAATGTAATGCACTTTATGTGGGTGTTAATCAGTCGCGTCTTCATCGTTTGCAGCTTGTGCAGAATGCTGCTGCTCGCATGTTAACTAACAGTCTGAAAAGTGAGCACATTACAGCAATTCTCTACTCCCTCCACTGGCTCTCTGTTAATGTTAGAATGGATTTAAAACTTTTGATGTTTGTTTTTAAGGCCGTTATCAGCCTTGCTTCTACTTATGTGAAATTTTGCACATTCACAAACCCAGCAGAGCGTTGCGATCTGCTGACCAACTTCAGCTTGAAGTCCCTCGGTTGAGATACAAGCAGTGGGGTGATTGCTCTTTTGCAGTGGCAGGTCCTAAACTCTTCCTACTGAGCTCTGACAATCACTGACCTGCCACTTTTTAAAGCCAATCTTAAGACCCGCTTGTTTAAATGGGCTTTTAATGCATGGCACTGACACTTCATTATGTTTTAAAGTTTGTTGTATTTTATTGATATTTCTTGTATTGTTTTGCATTGTCTGCTTTTGTGTTGGGCTGTATAATTTGCTTTTACGTGTGTAAAGCACTTTGGTCAACCTTGGTTGAAGTGCAATTAAGTGCTATATAAATAAGGTTGATTGATTGCCGAGAACTCCTGGTTGAAATGCCTGAAGGTGTCGCTGAATAGGTCAGTCTGCGATATGGAGGAATCGAGAAAGCAAGCTTTGTCAACATCCCTCAAATACAGCAGGTTTAGCCAGAGGTGGCATTCCTGGATCTGTAGTGTGGCCATCACCTTCCCCAAGGCATGTGCGACTGCTTTAGTCGTAATCAGAACAAAGATTGTCACCATCCGGAGGTCATGCATACATAAATATGATTGTGTTTGTGCATATGCATGTATGTGTTTGCGAGAGTGTGCATGTTGGCTAGCGTGCATGTGTGTGTACACGTGTATATGTGTGTGCAAATGTCTATGTATGTTATACCTGTGTGTGTGTGTGTGTGCTGCAGAGAAGAAGAGCCAGACAGTGAGACTGGAGGTAAAATCAGCTCAGAATGTGAACAATCCTGGAGTAAACGGAGAGATTTTACTGCAGGTGATGTTAATTTGCTGTAGACTGAACATATACTGATATCAACAATAATAATACAGTAGTGTGTGTCCATCAGCTAGAGCAGATACTGAGATCGAAGGGTCTGCCGGTGGACGCAGAGCTGTCCTGGAAAACATCCAGCGCTGGAAAAGTCTTTCAGAAGATGTGGTTTCAGAAGAGTGAGCTTTCCAACACACCCTGCCGGAGAAACGGGAACTGAACGGCTCTAAACAGACTTTCCTGTGTAGTTTGAGCTGCGTTCATGCAGATGCAGTATATCAGATGTTTTCAGATGCATCTTGAATCCAGTGCAAAAGTGCATTTCCAACTTTGGTAAAATAATAAAAACCTTTTTACATCATAAAATCAGAGTTCCTGGAGGGTCATTGTAATTCTGGAAAATCATGGAGATTTAAGAGGATTATTCCAGACATTGTAAGTCAGGGAATTTAAAGGGCAGCTATTATGCAAAAATCGCTTTTAAGAAAATCAACTTTAATAAAATGATTCATTATATTTGTTCTAATCAGACTTGATCAAAACAGTCTGCAGAATCACTTTGATTGACATTCTCCCTTTGTACGTGTCATCACAGTGGGAAAGCTCCGCCCACTAGTGCCCATCTCTCCCTCATTAGCATAAACAGCAAACCACAAACCACATCGTTTGAGTTTACGGAAGTGAAGTAGCTCCACACATACTTCACTTGCGGTCACCCATAGATATTTACATTAGATGTCGCCTGCCCTGTTGTTGTCTATTGGAAGGAATGCGCCAACAAAGCCGCCATTTTAGTACAGGGTAGCGCTCCTTTGAAATGAATGCGGGACCAAGCTGTAGTGGAGGACTGTGGGCATCCAGAGCCAGAGATATACACATATATCTATGATCGGGAGTTTCCCCCGGTGGTCCGTACAAATTTTTTTTTATTATGAAAATTATAATTTGACATCACTTTTCTACATTGATGGATCAGTGACCGCACGGGCATTGCTGATAAAGAGTGTGTGTGTTTGTGTGCATGTAAATGTATTATCCTCCCTCCACTTAGCCAACAATAATACACGTTTCTGACACCGCAGCGTCTCGTTGTCATATTTCTTTTGCATTGTTTGCTTATTTTATTCAACAAAACTAGCATAAGCCCAGTATTTAGTGCGAGTTGGTGCTTCATTGCCTTATGGTAAATGCAGTAAGTGTCTGTATTATCATTAATAACGTTACTTGTTGAGCACAAAAAGTTCATAACATAAAAACGTAAAAAAGGAAATCTTCCCTATGAAATGTTCTGCCTTTGTGCTTTGTTTTCTTTGTTTGCTCGTTACTACACCCGTACACAGCGCTAAAGTCCAGCATCTTTACGTTGGCACACGGTCTTGACTAGTGCGGTTGAATGACATTTGTGCTGGGAGCACTGTACCAATGTGGCGGCGCTATTGACGCATGCTCAGGGTCTGTATGCGATATCTAGTGTATATATCTATGGCCGTCGCCCATATCCAACAACATGTGCCAGCGGACTGAGTGGCTAGCTAACGTGCTCTGCAGTTGTACAGTGCCATATTACGCACATGACTTGGCAGGCGGAAGAACAAGTAGTTCCGACTAAGTTGGGACTATTTCGATAAATTAGGGTAATTGTGGTTACTTTCTACTGTATTTCTATTTCCAGTAAACTACATATTTGCTTTAAATCACTGAAATATCGATTTTATGATAAGATAATCAATTCTAGAACATACAAAGCTGGTATCGGAGATATCGATATTTTAGTATCGATCCGCACATCACTACTTTGCAGCTTAAGATGGTTTTGCTCTTCAGGGTCACATACTGTGCTTCATTTGTGCATTGTTAATGTAGTTTGAAAACAACAACAATAACAACTGGTGTGTAAAGTTTGAAGCTAAGAAATCTGCACAATAAATGTAAGCTAGACAGGAAAAATCAAGTTTCAATAATGTATTTAAATTGAAATACATTTAAATATAAACTTTACTGTAAAAAATGTGTAGTTTGCCGTCTTTATATCCCATTTTTTCCAGTTTAAGGACATTTATTTATTCATTCATTCATTCATTCATTTTTTTCCGGCTTAGTCCCTTTATTAATCTGGGGTCGCCACAGCGGAATGAACCGCTAGAAATGTAATGCTGTTTAGTAATTATTTGTAAAGTATACAAGCGATGTTCATGATGCAATAAATGTCAGCATTTAGATTGAGTTAACACAGACAGGCTAAATAAAACCTAGCACTGTTTTATTGACCAGACGTTCCTGAATGGTTTAAAACTTTTACGATTTTCTTTCTTCTGTAGAAAAGAGGATATCTGCTGCATCCCAATAAGCATAACATCCATTCTACATAGCATCCGAAAATAGAGTATGTCCCTAACTAAAGTAAGTTAAAAAGAGAAGGTCCCAGTGAATGACACCGATTTATATCTGATATTTATAAGAAAAAAATATTAGCCTACAATCGTTTGTGTGGGCAGCATGGTGGCGCTCTCACCTCACAGCAAGAAGGTCACTGGTTCAAGCCTTGGCTGTGTCAGATGGCATTTCTGTGTGGAGTTTGCATGTTCTCCACGTGTTGCCGTGGGTTTCCTCCGGGTGCTCCGGTTTCCCCCACAGTCCAAACACATGCGCTATAGGGGAATTGGGTAAGCTTAATTGTCTGTAGTGTATGTGTGTGAATAGAGGTGTATGGGTGTTTTCCAGTGATGGGTTGCAGCTGGAAGGGCATCCGCTGCGTAAAACATGTGTTGGATAAGTTGGCAGTTCATTCCACTGTGGTGACCCCTGATTAATAAAGGGACTAAGCCGAAAAGAAAGTGAATGAATGAATGAATGTTTGAGTGTAACAGTCAGCTACTTGTTGCTTAGTTACCCCATCTCGATACATCATCCACATTATAGATTTTATTTTTGTATTGAATTTGTATTTCATTACCAACCATAATTTGCTGCAGATTTGTCGGCTGCACATCCATGATGCCAATCTCCCGTTCCTTCACATCCTAAAGGTGCTCTATTGGATTGAACTCTGGTGACTGTGGAGGCCATTTGAGTACAGTGAACTCATCGTCATGTTCAAGAAACCAGTCTGAGATGATTGGTGCTTTATGACATGGTGCGTTATCCTGCTGGAAGTAGCCATCAGAAGATGAAGACACTGTGGTCATAAAGGGATGGACATGGTCAGCAACAATACTCAGGTAGGCTGTGGCGTTCACACAATGCTTAATTGGTACTAATGAGTCCAAAGTGTGCCAAGAAAATATCCCCCACACCACTACACCACCACCACCAGCCTGAACCGCTGATACAAGGCAGGATGGATCCATGCTTTCATGCTGTTGAGGCCAAATTCTGAGCCGACCATCCGAATGTGTCAGCAGAAATGGAGACTCATCAGAACAGGCAACGTTTCTCCAATCTTCTCTTGTCCAGTTTTGGTGAGCCTGTGTGAATCGTAGCCTCAGTTTCCTGTTCTTAGCTGACAGGAGTGGCACCCGGTGTGGTCTTCTGCTGCTGTAGCCCACCCGCCTCAAGGTTGGTCGTGTTGTGTGTTCAGAGATGCTCTTCTGCAGACCTCGGTTGTAACGAGTGCTTATTTAAGTTACTGTTGCCTTTCTATCAGCTGGAACCAGTCTGGCCATTCTCCTCTGACCTCTGGCATCATCAAGGCATTTCCGCCCACAGAACTGCCTCTCACTGGATATTTCCACTTTGTCGGACCATTCTCTGTAAACCCTAGAGATGTTTGTGCGTGAAAATCTCAGTAGATTAGCAGTTTCTGAAATACTCAGACCAGCCCGTCTGGCACCAACAACCATGCCACGTTCAAAGTCACTTAAATCCCCTTTCTTCCCCATTCTGATGCTCGCTTTGACCTGCAGCAGATCGTCTTGACCATGTCTACATGCCTAAATGCATTGAGTTACTGCCATGTGATTGGCTGATTAGACATTTGTGTTAACAAACACAAGTTAAGTCTTGAGTTAGAGCTGTGTGAGATCAGGGAGAGAAAAAAAGCCCCAGCAACCAAGCACATGAACACATAGACATGACATACATCGCAACAGGGGATGATAAAGGGGGTGTGGATATAGTCCGGCAAGGGCGGGCAGCCGTCCGGTCCTGCGGCCATGGAGGCGCTGATCACAGACCCGCCTACCCCCTCCAGTGGATGAAAGCACATGAAGATGTGGGATGAAGGGTTAAGTAGTGAAAGTCTTATCTGTAGCTGTGTATGTGTGTGTGTGTGTAAGCCTGTACAGTCCAACAGGTGTCCTTGACAGGGAGCAGGAATTTCAGAGCGTCTCCTTATCTTGCTATCCGGGAGAAGTTGTTTTTCTCCAGCCGAGGCTGTCTGGCTGGAAAAACACTGGGATCCGAAAGAGAAGGTCTGGCCAAATCTTGCTGCAAAGCCGCTAATTTCACCCAGATGTTTTCAAATTTGCGGTCTAATACAGCAGTCTGATTAGCAGCATATCTGCCCATTATAGTTTCAATCAAGCCGGCCAGCTAGGTGGGGTTTTGAGCAGCACTGACCGCTTTCATCAATCATCGATATTATATCTTCAACATCCTCCAGGGACAAAGCAGCCAGGCACACGACGTGCCACTTCTCCCACCCGTCCATCACGTATCCAGCTGCAAACGTCCCAGCAGGACAAGTGGGCTCTCCCGAGCCCAAACTTCTCGTCAAGAAGATGGTGTCAATCGCATTCAGAGACCA
The DNA here is from genome assembly GCA_903798205.1 of Danio tinwini. NCBI lineage: Eukaryota > Metazoa > Chordata > Actinopteri > Cypriniformes > Danionidae > Danio > Danio tinwini. The sequence continues at coordinate 12,465,088 of CAIGQZ010032222.1, read as the reverse complement.
GTTGATCAGATCCATAATTCCTTATTCGTTTGGATAGCAGGGCACGGAGAGCCTCAGAGATAGAATAAGATGAGACAAGAAGAGCCAGCCAGGGAAGATAAGGGACGGAGAGGGAACAAGTGCGACCGCCTTCGCTGAGAGCCAAGGAAAAGAATATTAATTTAACGCTGATTAAACTCCTAAAGAGTCTTAATCTAAAGAGTCTGAGATATTATTGAGGAAAACCCGTTAATGAACAGTTTTCATATTTTATTTGTTTTGTGTTTATTTGCGGTGGTGAATTGCATTATGGGATGTTGTTCTCTGCTCTGTCCACTTTCGTTGTTGTAAATTCAACTCTACAGTTTAACAAAGTGACTTTTATTGACATTTTAGTTGTTTGAAATAATATAAGAAATACAGTATTATCTGGAGAAATAAGTCTGTAAAATATCAGAAAATGTGCTGCAGTTTATTGCAAGGTTTCTGTAGTGTAATATACAACACCAACTCAGACAATATAGCACTGCAAACTATTAAACGTGCAGAAAACTTAACTTTTTAAGGTTAAAATTTGATCAAGATCCTACAATCCAACTCAAAAGCAGAAATAAATGATACAAAAATAAAAACACAGAATACAGAAACTGCTCATTTATGGATGCTTCTTACAGTGTACTGTATACGAACATCAATAATGTTTCAGCTTTGACATTCACTTGAGGTTTATTTTACATTTTTCAGGCAAGGCTGCTGAGTGTTGTCACTCTTTTGACTCCTCTGGAAAACATTTCCGTCTGACTGTGTTTCCCAGAATAGTGTTGCATCTTCTGGAAGTCCCTGCTCCTGCAGTTTCTGCTTCATCTGAACAGCACAAGCAGATGATTATTACTCGGTGAGTTTCTGTAATAAACACACAATCCATTCATTAATTATTAATCACCTTCAGGAGAATATCTGCCTTCACCATCGGATCATTCACTCTTTGAGTTGATATCAGCTCCAGTCTCACTGTGTTTCTCTTCTTCACTGCCAGACAAACATATAAAGACGTGTTCACTGAATATGTAGATATTACCAGATAGACCAGCGTGAGACGCTCTTTGGGAGTGCAGACAGATGCTCTAGACAGGTGGGAATAATAAAAGAAGAAGAATAATACTGAAGCACTGTGATGATGGACTGACAGAGGGCTGAGGCTTTTTACAATCAGCACAACAACATTACAGATCTGCAACAGTGGAAAGCTGGAAACATGGAGAACTGCAGACCAACATTAATGACACAAAGACCCTCACACACACACACACAC
>CAIGQZ010032222.1:12440773-12463397 GCA_903798205.1 Danio tinwini | reverse complement strand
ATTTATATCTGTCAAACCAACATTAATGACGCAAAGACCCTCACACACACATTTATATCTGTCAAATCATCTCTCAGAAACGTATCCACATCATGCAGTGATGAAGCACATGTCCAAACTTTACTAAATGTAGTTGCATCACAGTTTGTGCATTCATTTTTAACGGCTGAGGAAGGTGATCGGGGCACTTATGTTCATTTTGGAAGGGCAGACTCCCAGACTCAGAAGGGCATGTACACTGCACAGATTGAGCCCTATGTGAGCACGTGCCCGTGGTTAATAATATTGCCCTCAGCAGATTTAACTTTTTTATTCCAACCAAACTAAAAGAAATATAAGAAAAATAATACTTTATTTTGCCCTGAAGAACTGATAGCCCCGCCCTAAATTACTTAAGGCCCCACCCTGAATGATTTATAGCTCAGTATTAAATCACTGATAACCCTGCCTTAAACGACTGATAGCTCTGTCCTAAAGAACTGATAGCCCTGCCCTAAAGGATTGACAGCTCCTCCTTAAATGACTGATAGCCCTGCCCTAAAGGACTGATATCCCTGCCCTAAAGGACTGATAGCCCCATACTAAATGACTAATAGCCCGCCCTAAAGGACTGATAGCCACATCCTAAATAACTGATAGCCCCGCCCTAAATGACTAATAGCCCCACCCTAAAAGACTGATTGCTTGGTCTTAAAGGACTAATAGCCCCGCTCTGCAGAATTATTAGGCCCGCCCTAACTGACTGATAGCCCTGCTGTAAAGGACTGATAGCACCGTTCTAAATAATTGACAGCCCCGCCCTAAAGGACTGATAGCCCCGTCCTAAATGACTGATAACCCCATCCTAAAGAACTGATAGCACTGCCCTAAATGACTGATCGCCCCACCCTAAAGGACTAATAACCCCATCCTAAAGGACTAATAGCCCTGCCCTAAAGGACTGATAGCCCCGCTCTAAAGGACTGATAACCCCGTCCTAAATGACTGATAGCCCCTACCTAAATGACTGATAGCCCCGCCCTAAAGGGCTGATAGGCCTGCCCTAAATGACTGATAGCCCCGCCGCAAAGGACTGATAGCCCTGCCCTAAAGGACTGCTAGCCCCGCTCTGAAAGGACTGATAGCCACATCCTAAATGACTGATAGCCCCTACCTAAATGACTGATAGTCCCACCCTAAAGGGCTGATAGGTCTGCCCTAAAGGACTGATAGCCCCGCCCTAAATGACTGATAGTCCCACCCTAAAGGGCTGATAGCCACATCCTAAATGATTGATAGCCCCGCCCTAAATGACTGATAGCCCCGCCCTAAATGACTAATAGTCCTGCCCTAAAGTACTGATTGCTCCGTCTTAAAGGACTGATAGCCCCGCTATGCAGAATTAATAGACCCGCCCTAACTGACTGATAGCGCCAACCTAATGGACTGATATCTCTGCCCCAAAAACATTTAATTGAGACCAGAAGTGAAGCAAAGTCATTGTGGGGGAGGGAGGGTTATGGTATTTAATTAAGGTTGATGAGGGCACATAATGTTTACAACAAGCACAACTATGTACAAACAAAAATAAGAAGAGAAAATTTTGATTTCATGGTGTCTTTAAAGGGGCTAATACACTGTAAACAAATATCTGTTAATAATCTGTTAATGTTTTCTGTTTATTTCCGGATGTGAATTGCATTATGGGAGTTTTATTTCTGCTCTGTCCACTTTTAAACTCTGCAGTATTAACAAAATGACTTTTTTGACATTGTAGTAGTTTAAGAGCTCAACTTAGCTGATGACTGATAATAAAGCGAGTTTGGCATGCTGCCCCAGGAGAGAGCCCTGAGCTCATAAGATCCTCGAGCCTGAGGCCCTCTCCTGTTTCATCGGGAGAGAGGTGGGTCTAGCCCGTTGTGCCACCCTGTCCTGGATTAATCTAGGAAAGAGGAGAGGAGTAGGGGTAGATGGGAAGATTCTTCAAGAGGAAGATGACTAAGGTAAGGAAATCTGGTTATTTAAGTGCGTTTGGATTCATCTGATTGGTCAATCATGTGTTAGCTCATGCCATAGTCAATCATAAGCACTTGATCCTCTCTAAATTTGTTTATAAATAAACTTCACTTTGAGACAAGATACTAAGAAATAATATATAGATAATTAAGTTTGTAAATTATGAGAGAATGTACTAGCAGCTTACTACCAGGTTTTTGTACCATACATTTAGTTTTTTGTAGCACCAACCCTGACAATAATCTCTTCAAACTAATACAAATGTTAATAAAAGTCACTTTTACAAACTTTTTAACATCAAGAGCTTTTGGAGGAAAGATCAAGGTTGCATAATGCAATTCAGAAGCAGAATTAAGAGGGAAAAAACAAGAATCACTAAAAAACTGCCAATTTACAGTATACATTTTCTATTTTTTTATTTAATCTAAACTAAAAGAAATAAGGAAAAATACCTCATTTTACTTCACTAATAATTAGGGGTGTGACAAGATCTTGTTGGACGAGATCTCGCGAGATTTAATCATGACGAGATTTCTCGTCGAGGTGAAAAGTTGTCTCGTGAGTAGATGTTATCATGATGTAGCGTGAGGGTGAAATTAGCATTGAAGATTGGAAGCAGGATTGAATTTAAACCTCAAATCATGTGCATTGCGCACACCTGGTAAGGCTGGCCTCTGTGTTGCACATGCCACTTGGTTGGGCGGGCGGGTGTGACGTAACCGATGTTTTTTTCTCACCGGTCAAAGGTCTGCTGCGTTATTCATGTCCAAGCAGAGGCTGCAACTATAGCCACTCAAATTAATCATGGACATTATCATGCGATGGACTGTCACTTTAGATGGGCTGAAAGTCATTGTTGAAGTGCAGGACATATATGTAAACACCCAAATCAATCTATTAGGCTACCATCGTGTAGGACGTTTAGCCGCATTTTGCGATAGTACAGTCCACACAGCTGTTTGACACTATATTCTGTGCACCTACACACATCTCTAAGTGCCCACACACATACTGAACTGCTGGAGAGTCAACACACCCACCTTCATCATTACCAAACACGTTTATGCTGTACGTGAAAAGCGGACGTTTTCTTTTGCTGGTTCAAGTGACCAAATTCCACACAGAGACTAAAAAAGCTTTCATATGTGTGATGTAGCACAAGTATTTAGGCATGTTTACGAGAGAGAAAGAGAGCGCACCATCCGCCACGTAACCAACATAAAATAATACTGTTGCATACATCACATGCTGAAATCACGCCATGGACATTACATCAAGATGCCTACTGGTTTAAAAAGGCCTAGATTAAAGGAAAATGGCCAAATGAGAATGTTTTTTGTCATAAACTACAGCAAAACAACTTGTCAAGAAGAAAATAAAAAATGAAACCATGTGAACTGAATAAATACAGGAATGGAGAACTAAAGAGCGCTTTATTATCTGCTGTTAGTCAGCGCCCGCTCTTTTTTTCTGGTCATTGCGCCTTTTGCCGTGTGCTGTGTAATTGCAGTCAATCGTGTACGAGTCACATTTAAAAGATGATAAATGTAAGCAGATCATCAAAAAAATCAGACACTGTCAGAAAATCCCAATTGACCATCAAGGTCTGCAATGTAAATACTCTGAAATGCTACAGGAGAGAAGCCTGTCAGTAGAGTTTGCCATTGTCTGTTTAAATATTAACAAATATTTTACAGTGTTTGCATGTTCATTGCATAGAATTAAATTTAAACTAATATAAAACTATTGCATACATACAATTATGGGAATAATTATAGAAATTGTAGACATAAAAAATGGAAGTAAATTCATCACAAGTTAATTAAAAAAACACCTCAATTGTTTTGCATTTTGTGATATTTTAAATATAAATCTATTTTCCATTCATATATTAGCAAAATAATATTTGAATAGAGATTTACTTAGAGAATAGAGAATACTTATATTTGAATTCTAAGATTGTTCCATTGATATTTATCATTAAGGATTTCTTTAATATAGTGTAAAAATCTCGTCTTGTCTCGTGAACCAAATCTCATGTCTCGTCTCGTCTCGTGGAGTAGGCGTCTCGTCACACCCCTACTAATAATGCCAAATTTTTGTAAGGTTCCTTTTCAAATATTGCAGTAGTCTTCAGTGTGGGCTGTCTTGACTAAAAGCTCACCAGAGTAGCACACAGAGGGGTATTTATGAGGACAATCCAGATCATTCCACTCTGCGTCCAGAGACGTTCCCACACAGAACTGCTGGCCGAGGTAATTGTTGGGCTGTTGGTAACCCCACAGTCTGAACCTGGACGAGCTCTTATCAGACCAGATCCAGGCCGCGTTGGCTGATTTCCGATAGAGGCCGATCCACATTTCGCTCGATCCATCAAGATCTTGAGGCACAGTATTTATCAGCTCATCATAGTCCGCCTGGTCATAAGCGGTTGCCAGATCAGTGTAGTGCAGTCTGCAGTACGTCTGAGCCTCAGGCCACGTCATGTTTTCAGGAATAAAGTAAAACAGATGAGAGTTCACACAGGAGCTCAGAGCTGTGGAGACAGATGCATAAACCCAATACATAAACACACATGAAAAAATACTACAGTCATTGATAGTGAATGCTATAGTATGTTATATTGTAAAAATGATAGTACTCTTTGTTAATGAATGCTGCAGCAACTGTAGAACTGTAAGGCCACGAAACCCCCCTGTCTCAGCAGGGTGTTTTCATACCTCGAGTTTTAAAAAAACATCAGGAAAGTGGGCGTGTCCAGCTCTGTTTAGGTGGGAGTGTCAGGGGAGGGAAAGAGGGGAGGTTTTGCATAAAAATAGGAGTTTCCGTTTGGGCACGCACTGATTTTCATAGAGGCAAAACAAACACACAGATGCAGGGGAGAAAGACAGTGACTGTTTACATGAACATCAGTAATCCAATTATTTGCCAAATTATTAATTTGTCGACGTTAACTGCAGTTTGGCACTTTCACTTTTATTCAGGAACATTTCCTGCATGTCCTCGCTCTCATAGTGGGGAAATGAAAACAAAACCTTTGTTGCAGCACAGAAATGAACACAGCACATTAATAAACACAACACTGATGACCCTTGTCTCCAAACAATTCTTGTTCTTCCACTTGTTTTGGCAACACAACGTGGCGTCTCTCTGTCGTCTGAACACTGTAACAGGTAAACAGTCTTAAAGCTATCATGCATATTAATGAAGTTGCACCTCATACACAATAGAGTGCGCTGATTGGTTTGAACCAAGTCTTTCTCATGAATTAATGCCGCACACTCAGAGACGTCACGATGCACTCGCCTGTACAGACATCCAGTCTTTGCACTGGACTACACACAAGTCTATAATCGCCATGACGCAGCTTCAAAAATTAGCTTCAAACCGGAAGAATGAATTTGCTCAAAATAACTCAAAAACAACCAATTTCCACTTGTTAGTGCGATATATGTGTCCTCATAGTGTTTATAGCAGCGTGAGACGCATATATGACTGTCAACAGCTCAACACATGTGTTTTGGTGTTTCGTGAACCTTTAACTAAAGCTTATACTGATAAACTGTACTAAATACCGTAGTATACTTTAGTTTTTACTACAGTAAATTGTAGTGTATTGTAGTATAATATAGCCTGGAGTTAAAATCTACAGTATTAAATCATTTGATTATATTAATAAGCTGTTGTGTTACCATAGCAACTGTAGAATCAACACAACGGATTAATTGCTATATTTGTTGTTACCATAGCAACTGTAGAATCACCAAAACAGATTCATTGCTATGGTGGTCGTGTTACCATAGCAACTGTAGAACCAACACAACAGATTTATTATTATAGTTGTGTTACTATAGCAACTATAGAATTAACTGTACGCAGGTGCTGCTAAAGTGGGAAATAAATTCATTCCAAGACTATTACCGTTTAATTAATTATTCGCCCTGCCGTAAAATTTTAAGCTTTTTTTATATATTTCTTAAAAATATTGCTGTTTAACAGATTTTTTTATCACATTTCTAATCATAATAGTTTTAATAACTCATCTCTAATAACTGATTTCTTTTCTCTTTGCCATGATGACAGTAAATAATAGTAGACTAGATATTCTTCAAGACACTAGTATTCAGCTTAAAGGGACATTTAAAGGCATAACTAGGTTAATTAGGGTTAAGTTAGGGTAATTAGGCAAGTCATTGTATAACAGTGGTTTGTTCTGGAGACAATCGAAAACTAATATTGCTTAGGAGTGCTAATAATATTGGGTGTCATTCACTAATAATTGCATACGTTTTTTGTATTTATACACATTTCTTCTCATTAAAACGTTCTGCCTATTTCACAACATGTGTTTACCACATGTCTTAAAGGGTCATGAAACCCCCTTCTTTCATTTCAAGTCTACCTCAGAAATTTTAAAAAATATGCTCCATGATGGCAGAGGGAGGAGTGGGGAAAAAGAGGGGAGCGAACAATTGTCAGTATGCTCACTAAATGAGACACAAGCCGTGAGGAGACGCATAACTTTATAGTTTACAAAGTTAAAATGAAAACAAATTAACAGTGATGTAATGCTACATTTGTTATTCATAATTTCATATACACATAACCACAATTTGTTCTATCACTATAAAGATAATTGTGTTTATATAAACACTATAGATGAGGAGGACTTCTCTCCTCCTCAATCCACAGGTCTGAATGCAGACACAGTGGATAGCAGTGCAGCAGGTCTTGTGCCCTGTCTATCCCAACCATTAACCCTATAGGTAATCTGGAGGATTTTAAACATATGTGAACACAGCAGCACTGATATAGGCGATGTGTCTGAATGGTAACAAACTCCACTGATATAAGACAAAGTCAGCCATTCTCCAATCCTCCTACAGCTCTCTCTACAAAAATGCTTGCTGCAAACCAACAGCTTTGCTGTATTGGTCCTGACAGCATCGCAGGGAAACACACACACCAGACCCCGTGGATCATGGAAACAAACCCATACGAGCCGTGATGTGCGCAGATGCGGTTTCACCCAGTCACAGCTTGGCAGGTCTGTCTTGCCTTCGGAAAGCGCATGCAGTCATGAATAATTAAGAAGCAGGCTCTTCTCATAGGTTAAGAATACTCAGCTATGAATAGTAATGAGAAGCCGACTCGTCATCACTCCACTAGCAGATTTGCGCTACGTCACAGATTTTGATCCGACCACAATGATTATTTTAAACCCGGAAGTTGAAATAAGCTGACAAAAGCTCCAAATGATCCAGTTTTCTCCACAATTAAAGCTGACAGGTGCTAGTGCTGTCTTAACTGATGCTCAACACACACTAATCTGTTAACATCTCAAAAAAGTACCCCAGGGTGTCTTAAACATTTAATTTAATTTATTTTTGTTAGTGGATTGTGAAAAGTGAGCCTTTTTCCATTGCACTGAAAGTTGTCATTTTAATTCAATTCAAAACAAAAGAAAACAATACCCCAAAGGTTTGGTTTGTCCATATTTGACCCAACATTGGGTTAAAGCAGTGTTTCTTAAATCCAGTTCTCAGGGCCACCACCCTGCACATTTTGTATGGCTGTTTCTCAATATGCGTTCTTCAGCAGTCTTGTGCACTCGTGTAATGTCATCATCATGCCAAAGTTCAGTTCCAATACTCAAGACCTCAAGAACAGAGGACCCGTGAAACTTCCCAGATGTGTTCTTGATATCGAGGATGCACCGATGCAGACTTGAGCACCGATCTCGCTCTAGAAGTCCCAGAAGTCATTGTGACTGGAGGTGGGAAGTAGGGTTGGGCGATGTTGACCAATTTGCCATCGTACAATGTCTAATGTGAAACATCGCGATGGACGATGGCATCGTTGTCGTAGGCGGGGGTGGTTGTTGTTAAACATCAATTATTTCATAACGAATTAATTAATTGTAGCCTACTGTTTTCACTACCTGACCCACATGGTCTTTGCTTTACCCATAACCAAACATTAAATAAATAAAGTTACACACAGATTACCACCTGTCAATCACTTTTTTCCGCGGGACTCTGGCATGAATAGGTGGAGTGATCTGTGTCAGTATAACGGCTTTTCAGTGGAGGAGACGAGAGTTGGTTTGGAGTTCACTGTTATTAGTATTGTGATTGATGATAGCTTCCTTATTTTATTATTATTATGAGGAAATAATAACAAGTAAAGATGCTAGGTCCCGTTTTGGTCTCATATGCGCCCGAAATTTCATGCAACCTAAAAATATATTTGGAAGCATGTGTGCGAGTGCATAAACTGTTGCTGAGCGACCTGTTTTCCCTGCTAATTCTTCACCGTGTGCGTAGATTTAGGAGACATTCATACAGAATGCATCTCTGCACCTAAAACACCAAACGCAGCGCTCAGGAACAGATTAAAACAGTTGTGATGTGAACTTGCTGAAGTAAAAGCCTGCAATGCTTGCCCCGCCTTTGTGCTCTTCTTATTGGCCCACTGCTCTAGAACTGAACGTGAATGGATTGGTTAATATCAGCTGTCAATTACTCAGTCAATGCCTTCTGCCTTCAGATGACAGGAGCTACAACAGCAGAAATGTGAAGCGCTGAAGATGAGGGAATGAAAATAACACTGACAGATTCAGCTTTAGAAAGCACCTAAAGTCACTAATAATGGCACATCTTATTAGTGATCATGTGCTGAATGTTAATCCACCATTTACACTTTTCCAAGAGTGGAGAAAAGACTTCCAGTAGCTTCAAGTCCGCTATGAAAATAACTAAAGCCATTCACTGTAGAGTCTGTGGGACGGGGTTTGCAGGTAACAGCGTTTGACACTGAATCTACACATGTTAAGTGTTAGAGGTGCTGTATAATCCTTCATTTAATCCTCACCATGCTGTCAGCCGTGCAAGCGGCAGCTATATGTACAATTTAACACAGCTCATGAAAAGACTGTTATTGCTATTAAGATGACATGCAAATAATAAGTTATATATCAATATACATGTGGGGCGGGGCGATGGATCGCGATGCCCGCTCAGCATTGTGAAGTTTATCAGCCATCGGTGATGGACGATGGCATCGTCTATCGGCCCAACCCTAGTGAGAAGCGCAGCATTTTATTTAGGTTTATTGTTGAAGTTCAGAAATATAACTTATTTATCTCAGGAGTTTCCCTAAATGAAACAGTGAAAATAAACATCACCATGAAATTCTTAATCAAGGAATGAACACATTAAGGGTGTTTATTTGCTAAAATTCCTATTAAAATCTGTTTTATTTGTATTGTGCAGCGTATATTTATAAGGTGTTAATGCAGAGTATATCTTTTGAAAAGGGGAAAACAATAAATCGTTGTATGAATGCTGTAATGTTGAAATAATTTACCATTAAAAATGTGTGACCATCAGGAAAAACACAGCATCTCAATTCTCACACGACATGCAGACGGTTCCGCAGCATTCGGTCACGCACCAGCCGACTGAAGGAAAGTTTCTTCCCTCAGACTATCAGGCTGATGAACACTTAACACACCCCACACAAACTCTCCCATACCCCACACCATAAAGATGTAGCATGCACTGCACTTTAACCAATCCATACTTAAACAATACTGCCTACAACTATGTGTACACCTATCCATCGTACGCATCACTGTCAACATTGCCAAATTTACACTGTCTTGTTTTTTTTGTGAGTATGTTGTTGTATTTTGCACTGTCGTTGTATTTTACACTGTCGCTGTATTTGCACTGTCTGTATTTTGCACTGTAGCTGTATTTTGCACTGTCTGTATTTTGCACTGTCTGTATTTTGCACTGTCTGTATTTTGCACTGTCGCTGTATTTGCACTGTCTGTATTTTGCACTGTAGCTGTATTTGCACTGTCTGTATTTTGCACTGTAGCTGTATTTGCACTATCTGTATTTTCCACTGTCTGGAGCCAGCACCTAAGCTTTTCACTCATCATAGCACACGTGCAGCTGATGATGTGACAATAAAAGTGATTTGATTTGATTTGATTTTGATGTTCTCTGTCTTCGTGGTCTCCCGAGTTCGTTCTTCCGAGGACACCTGGCAAGACCGGTCTTCACAAGAACGCAAGTCTGTTCTCTGCATTCATTAAATTGAGAAACAGCCTGTGTCTTCTTTACGTAAAACACCTGATTCAGATCATCAGCTCAATAACAGAGAGATCCATGAACTGATCATTGTGTGTCAAATAAGAGAGACATACAAAAAGTGCAGGGCAGGGGGGCCTGAGGACCGGAATTAAGAACCACTGGGTTAAAACAACCCAGCATTTTTTTAGAGTGTGTGTATTTTTCCTGCTGTTTGGATAAAATGGTCATTAAACGCAACAAGGAATTGTTCAACACACTTTCTGATTATATTTATTAGGGCTGTGCAATATTATCGATACATCTGACTATCGCGATAGTTTCTTTTACGATAGTGTATCGACAGTCCAACCTCAAGTATCGATTCAAGTTGTGTCAAATGACCTCCTCCTCCGCTCCTGTAGATGTCGCTAACTCGCGATTAACAAAACGCCAGGTAGTACGGGATCAGAAGTAAGCAAGAGTGAGCATGGCGGAAAATATAAAGGTGCCTCCAGCTTTTAGAGCTGATGTGTGGCTGCACTTTGGTTTTAACACTATTAGGGTTGGGTCGATAGACGATGCCATCGCTGATGACCTATAGACATCATGATGCGGCTGAGGCGGCATCACAGATCCTCCGCACCGCCCCCGTTGCAAACCAGCTCGTGAAAAACACACACTCAGGCCCCGTTTACAATGATACAGCTTAGTTTAAAATGGCATTTTAGAACGGAAATGATCCGTTTCAACAGCCCTCCGTCTGCTGAAAACACACATCACGTGACCACACACACACACACACACACACACACATACTGTCATGCGCTCGTCTAAACTCCAGAGAAGTGTACGGACTCTATATATTATACAGTCATTGGTACGGACAGTTTATCAAGGATGTACCGCTGGATGGCGTCTCACTATAAGTTAGTTGTTAAACGTGATATTTAATTAATCTTGTCTCAATCTAACGACTCTTTAGTCTTTTGATTCTCTCAGGTAACGTGTCACAGCGTCAGTACACTGCTTCAGTCTTTCGCTTTCACTCTTGTACTCAGTAATTTTAGTTAAAGCCTCAGATTCTGTTGGTTAGTTCCTGTTGGTTGCGCAGCTTTTTTACCAAGCAAGTGTGTGGACGCCATAACAGCACGGTTCACTCTGCCTAGTCATGCCAGATCGAGTCCCGCGGAACAAAGTGATTGACAGGTGGTAATTTGTGTGTAACTTATCTTTATTTATGATTTGGTTATGAGTAAAACAAAGGCCATGCAGGTCAGGTAGTTGAAACGGTAGGCTACAAATAATTAATTAGTTAAGAATTTATTAATTATTCATAAATAATTTATTCACCTCCCCCTATGACGACGATGCCATGGTCCATCACCATGTTTCACATTAGACATTGTACGATGCCAAATTGGTCAACATAGCCCAACCCTAAACGCTATACCAGGGAGTACTGAATTAGACAAAAAATAAATGCCATTTGTAAGCTTTGCAATATACATAGTTCTCTGTTCAATCACACGGTGCAGTTTTAGTGAATTGGAATGGATGGAAAATAAATTGGAATTGGAATTTTAATTTGTCTGCCGACTTTATCAAGTTGTCAATATAATGTGACACATACTAATACAAACTATTGCAATATATCACAATATTTATTGTATCGCTATTTATCGTTTCGTGACCCATGTATCGCGATATATATCGTATCGTGAGGCCCTTGCCAATACACAGCCCCAATATTTATGGTATTTCATAAAATACAGTACTGTATGTTTTTTTATAGCATCAGCCAAACCAATGCAAAAGCATTAAACAGACGGTTAACCCCAAAACGAAAAATTCCTCATCCTTTACAAAATTTGCCTTTTATTAATTAATATCTTCTGTTGAACACAAAGGAAGATGCACTGAAAAATGTTAAAAAAAGCATCCATGGTAGGAACAAAAAATACATTGAAAGTCAGTTAATATTTATTGCAGCATTTCTCAGAACATCATTGTGTTCAGTAGGAGAAAATGAGGAAATAATGAAAGTATTTAGATTTTGGGGTGTACTGTCACTTTAAGAGTAAACCACATGACACTCCATATCACACTCCAAAAAATGCTGGGTTGTATTAACCCAATGTTGGGTCAAATATGAACAAACCCAACCTCTGGCTTAAAATTGTAATTTAAATTGAATTGGAAAAAAATGGGTTTGTTATTTGCCCATTATTAACATACCTGTATGTAGAAAACCACTGATTTCCCATAGCAATGAACTCACCTGACAGCAGCACGAAGATCTCATCCGTCCTCATGACGAGACTTGCACGATAAAAAGCCCAGATGCTCTTTTTCAGGAGTGTTTTAGCATGTAAAGTGGTCTACACAATATTGATAGTGACACATCAGTGATGAAGCATGTTTTACAATTAAAATAACATTCAAAGATTTCCAGCCGAGATTTCCATGCGCACTTCAGTCACACATCTGTCTGTCTGTCGAGCTATTTCTCTTTCTCAGCAAAACCATTTTAATCCCGAATTTATCTTCACTATTAGACTTTGCCACATTTTTACATTTATTTACTGTAAAAACACCCAGTCAAATTCATTCATTCATTCATTTTCTTTTCGGCTTAGTTCCTTTATTAATCTGGGGTCGCCACAGTAGAATGAACCGCCAACTTATCCAGTATATGTTTTTAACGCAGCAAATGCCCTTCCAGCTGCAACCCATCACTGGGTAACATCTATACACACTCATTCACACTCATACACTACGGCAAATTTAGTTCCTCAATTTCTCTACAGCACATGTGTTTGGACTGTGGAATTGCTGGGTGAATTCACCGACGGTGATGCTGAACATGCCAGTCTGGAATATTGGTATGAGTTAAGAAAGCAAACTTTGTCAACTTCATGCATATCTTATACCAGGCTCAGCCAGAGGTGGCGCTCCTGGACCACTAATGTGGTCATCGTCCATCCCAGGGCACACGCAGTGGACTTGTGGTCCGTAGAGCACAGTCGGGTGTGGTGCGGGGCTCGTGTAACAAGCCTGGGTCGGAACCACCTTCATGCAGCTGAGCCAGCGCATGCGCTTGGTAGCACTGGTAGGTGGCCATAGTGCGCAGAGCGGAAGCAACCTGACCCACGGCTGTGTGGGCTCTGGCTCGGAGGGAGGCAGATAACCAACACGCCTCGGACGGGAGACGAGGTTGACTCCACCAGAAAGAGGCACACGGGGCCGCAATGGCACTCTCAATCTGGGGAATCGACTTGTACCCCCTGGCTGCTCCACCATCAAGGATGGTGAGGACTAAGGCGCACGCAGATCAGGCAAAGAAAGGTGCCCTCCAAAACTCTGTAAGCCCACTGTTCACTACCGGGAAGAAAGGGACAGGAGGCTTAAAAGGTCTTGCCTTCTTTACATCCTCCACATACACACATCTAGTCAGTCCAGCTGCAGGGCTGAGGGATAAACCATCTCCAGGCCCACGGCTGAAGCAGCCCGGAAAATCGCGGTTATCGTGTCTGCTTCTAGATTCGACACCACGCTCGCTACCCTCGAATCCTTCATCAGACAATGACAGCCCATCCTCCAATGCAGCGATGGACATCGGAGCCTCTGTGTCATCAAGTGAGAGGGCGACCATCTGTGGACGGATCGCTTCTCTCACTCAAAGCTTGGATGGAGCGCGTGGAGGAGCGAGAGGTCCGCAAGCCAGAGGGCGGCAGATTTACTCCCACTGTAACACTCAGATCTGCCCGAGTGCCCAACCGCAGAGCGGGGGACATCTGGGGTGTGTGGCTCTTTTGCAAAAGCGAGCCACGATTTTAACTGTGCAACAGACATGCCACCGCAGTGATGGCTACACTGCCCACAAGCACCGCATCAACATGCTGGACCCCCAGACATGAAATGCAGTGCTCGTGCCCATCATCCGGGGACAGGAAACCACTGCATCCAGAAATGCATAGTTGGAGTAATGTCTTGAAAAAGATGCGCTGCACAACCGTGTTGGTCTTTTAGGAAATTCGCAACAATACATACCGCTCTGGAGGACTGGACCCAAAGAATGCCAGGTAAGAGAGAAACCCAGCTCGACCGTCTGCCGCAGTGTATCACACACTCTGAACCGGAAGAAGCAGCATGCTTTCTCGTTCTCTCTCTCTGTCTTAATAGCCGGAGAAAACCCTCATCGACTCTCTCAGAAGCTTCGTAAAAGTATCTGATGCGGAAAAGATGCCTCAGCTTGGCACGCGCTGCGCTTATATTTCCAAATTGATTGTAAGTAGCGCCAGCTGTGCATGCTGATGCTGCCAACTCATTGGCATTTCATTGGCCCGTTTACAGTATATACTCTTTCAGATGATTGGATTCTGGCAAAGTTTCCACAAGTTTCCACTCTTTCCTTGGCTCTCAGCGAAGGCGGTCACACTTTTTCCCTCTCCATCCCTTATCTTCCCTGGCTGGCTCTTCTTGTCTCGTCTTATTCTATCTCTGAGGCTCTCCGTGTCCTGCTATCCAAACGAATAAGGAATTACGGATCTGATCAACTGGTCTCTGAACGCGATTGACACCATCTTCTCGACAAAAAGTTTGGGCTCAAGAGAGCCCACTTGTCCTGCCGTGACGTTTGCAGCTGGATACGTGATGGACGGGTGGGAGAAGTGGCACGTCGTGTGCCTGGCTGCTCTGTCCCTGGAGGATATTGAAGATATCTACCTATTCAGAACTTTGATAACAGGGTTTCTGCTGATGGGCTTATGCGGGGCCCTGGGGTATCGATTGATCGACGATTGATGAAAGCGGTCAGTGCTGCTCAAAACCCCACCAAGCTGGCCGGCTTGATTGAAACTATAATGGGCAGAATCCCTAATAATCAGACTGCTTTATTAGACCCCAAATTGAAAAACATCGGGGTGAAATAAGTGGCTTTACAACAAGATTTGACCAGGACTGGAGACCAGTGACGGACATTAAATATCTGTGAAATTGGCAGATATTGAGCTAAATTTGAAATACTTTCTTCTCTTTCGGCTCCCAGTGTTTTTCCAGCCAGACGGCCTCAGCTGAAGAAAAACAACTTCTCCCGGATAGCAAGATAAGGAGACGCTCTGAAATTTGCGCTCTGATGCTCAATTTCACTTTAAGTCAGTGTATGTAAATACATGGAAGTGTATGTGACAAATAAAGGCCTTGATTGATTGATTGATAGCATTGAATTTCCCCTCAGGGTTACTGTGAAAATTTCTTTGCTCTGTTAAACATCATTTGGGAAATATTTTAAAAAGAAAAAAAAAATCAAAGGGGGCTAATAATTCTGACTTCAACTGTATATAATTATAATTTTTTTTTACCTTATAAGGAGCTGAGCCCACCTAAAATGAAAATCCTAAAATGGCCCCTGGTGGACACACTGTATTTGCAGCCCCATCTCACGAGGAAATGTAAGTATTTTACGTTTTGTCAGTTTAGTGGCTAAGTTCAGTCGTACGAAAATGTATGATTTTAAAAAAGGAGGCGTGGCACCCAACCCCGCCCCTAAACCTAACTGTCATTGGGTGATGAGCAAATCATACTAAATTGTATGAATTAGATCGTATGAATTTATACGAATTAGCCACTAAATCAAAAAGTTACGAATTGTCGTGAGATTGCGTTGGTATTGGGTGCATCTCAACTAACACCCTTGTTCACTAGTCAGTGCACATATTAGGGAATCAATCATTTTAAGTGTTGTCTCAATCACAATATTATTGCAGTGCACTCAAACGGAAAAGTCCCACAATACACCATGAACATGTCCTCTTTTTTGGTTTGCATTATCTGCTTTCCTCAAAGTATACATTTTGGCTTTACCTGGCCACTGGATCTCAGGAATAGTCGTTGTTAGTCTGACTTTCCAGCTCTGCTTTACTAAACAAATCTATCCTCAAATCAACGCCGATTTGTGTATGTAAATGATTTGTCAAGACAGTCGTGATCTCCTCATCCCACTGTGGATGTAAATATTCAGCGTGTTGTTTTATCAAGTCAAGTTTATATTATATAAAGGATGCTTTTGTTTTTAGTGATGATGTTACACAAGCACACTGCAAAAATGCTTTTCTTAAAGGTTTTTGCCTTTATTCTAGTCCAAATATCTAAAAGATTTTAAATCAAAAAGCTTTTTCTAGACAGGCAAAAAATGATTGTCTTGTTTTCAAAAGTAATGAGTCAAAATTAAGTGAGTTTTTCCTTAAAACAAGTAGTTATATTCACAGACTGCTGTCACACAACTGTTTAAACCCCTTTTAAAATGATTTTTGCATAATGAAGCACGTTGCTTTCACAGGTGTGTGTGTCTCTCTCTCTCTCTCTTCCTCACTTATTATCTGCACAGGCCCTGCCCTAATTATGCAAATGACGTGCTCTGAGATTGGCTTGAGTGACCCAGGGCATTTTTAAAAAAAGGAAAAGCAGGAGCGAGAGAGCAAGTTGGTTGGCCTGTGATTTGCGTTTGGGTGTTATAGAGAAATCTTCATTTTCTTTTTGGGACTTATTCCCTTTAGCAGTAAACACTTTAGCTTACCCAATTCACCTATACTGCATGTGTTTGGACTGTGGGGGAAACCAGAGCACCTGGAGGAAACCCACACGAACACGGGAGATTTTTTTCAAGTTTAGTACTGAAATTTTGTATCGTGACACGTCTAAAATAGAGAAAGAATCAGTTCATTAACTTGAGTTTGATAAATGGCATGTAAAATTTGTTTTTGGTAAAGAAAACCTTAGCTAACTAGTGCCATTTCCCTTAACTTAGCTGAAAGACTTCCGGTTAAGCATGTGAGTGGGTAGACACGCTTGAAGTGAGCTCCCGAGCATTTTCGTCTTTCAGTATATCTGGCTTGCTGCTTGAAACTTTGTACACACTTGGTGGTTTCATTTTTGTATCGCGCATCAAACGGTTATAGTTTGGAAGGATTTATGGCGACTGAAAGGCGGAAAAAAATTGTAACGTCGGCGGCCGCGACAGAGAGTCATGGCGACAGGCTGCCGCTGGATCTGGAAAATCTCCGTGCCACGCTGATCTCTGAGCTAACTTCTACCATCGCAGAACAGGTGAAGGCAGCTATTGACTCTGCTCTCGCTCCAGTTGTTGCATCTTTTGAGAGTTTTAAATCAAGCATCGAGTCACAAGGTCGACGCATTGACGAACTTGATCAGCACATGAACGGTTACAGCGACCGCATTGTAGCACTGGAACAGACAGTGCTAAAGTTAAATTCAGCTAATAAAGTACTCACTGAGAAAGTGGAGGACTTGGAATCGCGCTCTCGCCGTTGTAATCTCCAGGTTATCGGCCTTCCAGAAGGTGTAGAAGGAAGCGATCCGGTCACATTTATGTCGCACATTTTCCAGGACGTGCTGGGATCAGAGATGTTTCCAGCTCCTCCGTTGCTGGATAGAGCGCACCGTATTGGCCCCGCGCCTTCGGCCGATCGGGAAAATCAAAGAGCTAGAGTGATGATCGTGCGGTTTCACTACTTCACCGATAAGGAAAAGGTTATCCGGCGAGGGAATTGGAACCAGCTCTTCTATCAGAGCCACAAGATCTTCATTTTTCCTGATTATAACTATAGTGTGGCTAAAAAGAGGGCAGCATTTTCAGTTGTGAGAAATGGCCTGCGTAAGAAGAACGTGAGATTCTCTCTTAGATTCCCGGCTCGCCTAATTATCAGCCTTGGCGATGAAAAGTTTCAATTCGACTGCCCTAAAGAAGCCCAGCGGTGGTTCAACGAACGGTATTCAACTTCTTAGAAATTATACTGAGATAAATATGCAATGAACATCATTGTATTAACAGCTGTACTCCATTAATTAATGACTGTTAACCAAGTGGGTCAGACAAGTTTTTTCATGTTGCCAGAAATCACTTCTGCTTTATATGTTCGGGAGTGACCTCACGTGAGTTAGATGCGGATATATAATGCTTTTGAGCATCGGAGGTTAACAAGTTTTGGCGTTCTGCCTCCATTGTTTGGGAATGGAGAGAAGAAATTGAGTAATGTTCAGGGTAGAGCTGGGTGGGGAGGGATGATGGGCGGTGTTTATTTATTTATTTATTTTTTTGTTTTATTTTCTTCTTTCTGTGTTTTTTTATTTATTTATTTTAATTTTTTTTGTGTGCTCTCCTATGTTTGTGGCCTTCTCTCAACTCGTATATTAATGCAATTGGATGAACAAAACCAGAAATTCAGTTAGATTCTTGAGTTGGAATGTGAAAGGACTCAATGGTCCTATCAAAAGATCCAAAGTTCTGACTCATTTGAAGCTACAAAAACCTGACATTGTATTCCTTCAGGAAACACATCTGCGACTTAAGGATCAAGGCAGACTTCAAACTCGTTGGACATCACACATTTTTCATTCCAACTTTGATTCCAGATGTAGAGGAGTTGCCATACTGATAAATAAGACTGTTCACTTTTCTATGGACAATGTTATTTCTGATGTGAATGGTAGATACCTAATTGTGAAAGGGAAAATTTCACAAACACCAATAGTTTTGGTAAATGTATATGCCCCGAATTTTGATAATACTCTTTTTGCTCAGAATTTGTTGTCAAAGATCCCAGCTCTGAACACACATCTTTTAATATTAGGGGGAGACCTAAACTGCGTTATTGACCCAGAATTGGATAAATCCAGTACTATTAAGAAAGTTCCCTCTGGTATGTCAAAGACTTTTTCTGAGTTTATGGTTCAGAATGGTTATACTGACCCATGGAGACACTTTAATCCCACAGCAAGAAAATATTCATTTTTCTCAAATGTTCATCAATCTTTTTCTCGTATTGATTATTTTTTTATTAATAATTCTTTAATCACTCAGGTGGTAGATTCTGAATATTTACCTATTGTTATTTCAGATCATGCGCCTCTAAGTCTTGATATTAATTTATTTTTACCTCATACTTCTCGATCACCCTGGCGGTTCAATTCTTTACTTCTATCTGATTCAGCATTTTGTGAATATATTTCTAATTCAATAGATGACTTTCTCCTTACTAACCAGACCGATTCAATCTCTTATTCCTTACTGTGGGAAACTTTAAAGGCATTTTTAAGAGGAAAGATAATCTCCTACTCTGCCTATGTTAATAAGGAGCGTAGGAATAAGATAAAAAGGTTATCTGATGATATTCAAGCATTAGATGACCAATATGCTCATAGCCCAACCCCTGAGCTAAATAAACAAAGGCTTAATTTACAGGCAGAATTTAATTTGTTATCCACAGGTGAGGCAGAGAGACTTTTGTTACAGACACGTGGCAATTATTACGAATACGGGGATAAGGTCAGTCGTCTTTTAGCCCATCAGCTTCGTAATCGAGCCGCTTCACGCTTTATTACGCAAATTGCACAGCCAGATGGTATATTAACTTCTGATCCAGTAAAGATTAATTCCATATTTAAAAACTTTTACTCTTCTCTGTATATAAATGAAGCTTCTAACAATCTAGAAGAATTAAACCAATTTCTTGGCCGCATTAACTTCCCTAGGGTTGATTCTATTTTAGCGTCTGAACTTGATGGACCCATTACCTTAGAGGAGATTACCAAATCAATTAACTCATTGCAGTGTAAGAAATCCCCCGGCCCAGATGGTCTACCATCGGAATTTTATAAGAAATTTAATTTCAAATTGGCTCCGCTGCTTCTGTCTGTTTTTAAGGAATCCTTAGATCTAGGTAAATTGCCCCCAACATTGAGACAAGCATCTATAACTCTATTGCCTAAAGACGGGAAGGATCCAACATTATGTAATTCATACAGGCCCATTAGCCTTCTTAATGCAGATGTTAAGATTTTAGCAAAAATTCTGGCCTCTCGATTAGAAGCAATACTTCCTAGTATTATCTCAGAGGAACAAACTGGATTCATTAAAGGACGATATTCATTTTCTAACATTCACACTCTGTTTAATATTATATACTCAAGACAAAGCAGTGACTCCCCAGAGGTAATCATCTCATTAGATGCCGAAAAAGCATTTGATAGGATAGAGTGGGTTTATCTTTTTAGAGTGCTGGAAGGGTTCTGTTTTGGGGAGGGATTAATATCTTGGATGCGCTTACTATATGCCGACCCGCAAGCTTCAATTTATACAAACAGTGTTAATTCTGAGTATTTCAACTTATTTCGGGGCACACGTCAGGGGTGCCCTCTATCTCCTTTACTCTTTGCAATAGCTATTGAACCCCTCTCAATAATGTTCAGAACACTTCCTGTATTTCAAGGTATAATCCGTAAAGGAATTGAACACAAGTTAGCCCTATACGCTGATGACTTATTACTCTATCTCACTGATCCAATTGCATCTATTCCTCACATAATTTGTTTATTAAATGATTTTGGTAAGTTTTCTGGATATAAATTGAACTTACAGAAGAGTGAATGTTTACCCATAAACCAAACTGGCCAAACATTAAAACAGAATGACATTCCTTTCCATTTGGAGAGATCTAAATTCAAGTATCTTGGTGTTAATGTTACCCTTTCCTATTCTGCCTTAAAGTCAGCAAATTTTACACCTTTAATTTCATACATGAAATCAGCTTTTTCAAGATGGGCATCTCTCCCATTATCACCACTAGGCAGGATAAATGCTGTAAAAATGAATGTTCTTCCAAAATTTCTTTACCTCTTTCAAGCTATTCCTTTGTTTCTGCCAAAATCTTTCTTCAAGAATATAGATCAGTTAATTTCTTCTTTTATATGGGCAGGTAAATCCCCTAGAGTTTCCAGAAGTTCTCTTCAAAAAAAGTCGGATAAGTGGAGGGCTCTCCTTGCCTAATTTTATGTATTATTACTGGGCGGCAAATATTCAGAAATTGGTGTTTTGGGTACAGGCCTCTTCTCTATCGTGGTGCATCTTAGAAGCAAAGTCCTGTTCTTCAACATCTCTCCCTGCTATGGTCTTCTCTTCTCTACCAATATCCCCTTCACATTATACAGATAATCTAATAGTGTGTGCTTCTCTCAAAATATTCTTTCAATTTCGGCGTCACTTTAAATTTACTTCTGCATCGACTATGGCCCCTATACATAATAATCACCTTTTTCTTCCCCCCTTCTCAGATTCTGTATTCTCTTTTTGGGAAAAGAAAGGTCTGAAATGCTTTGAAGATCTCTTTATTAACAATGTGTTTGCAAATTTCTCTGAATTATCATCATTATTTAATCTGCTTCCCTCACACCTATTTCGTTATTTTCAAATTAGACATTGTGCTTCCTCTCTGTTCTCTGAGTTTCCCTCCCTGCCTACAAGGTCTCCATGGGAAGAGGTATTTAAACTGAATGCTCATATGAGTGGGATCATTTCTAAGATATACGCAATTATTTTGTCAAAGGATAACTCTCATAACATTAAAGCTATCAGAGCCTGGGAAGAGGAACTTGACTTAGAGTTTGAAGATGACTACTGGAGTGCAGTATTAGACAATGTGCGCACCTGCACCTCATGCGCTAGACTCAGTTTTATACAATTTAAAATGATTCACAGAGCTCATCTCTCAAAGGCCAAACTTTCTAAAATATATCCCAATGTCTCAGATATGTGTGATAAATGTAAACTTTCACCATGTAATCTTAGTCATATGTTTATATTTTGTCCCAAGTTGCAAAATTTTTGGATTACTTTCTTTAAAATTGTTTCTGATATTCTGGGGGTCAAGTTAGCTGTTTGCCCTTTAATTGCGATCTTTGGTGTTCCCTCTCAATGTCAACCTTTAAACCGGAGACATGCTGACATTGTGGCCTTTGCATCTCTTCTCGCTAGGCGCAGAATACTGTTGTCTTGGACCTCCCCACAACCCCCCTCTATCTCATTGTGGCTCAAAGATTTAGTCTTCTTTTTAAAACTTGAGAAAATTAAATACAATATCAGAGGTAGGGGAGAACAGTTTTTTGAAAAATGGCAACAATTTATTACATTTTTTAATCACTTAAAAACCTTAGATGTGGATTGAGTGAAGGTATACGTGTATATATGTATGTATATGGTTTGTTATTATAATTGTTTCTCTGTATTTGTATTTATTTTATTTATTATTATTATTTTTATTTTGTTTATTTTATTTGTTTATTTTTAGATGTTGATTGTTTTATTTGGGGATTGTTTTATGGGTTGTCATAAAATGTAAAATGCTATTTGCAAGAATAAAAATTCCATGACAAAAAAAAAAAAAAACTTAGCTGAAAATGAGGTCCGATATCTGTTTTTTTTTTCAATATCCATTCAGAACGGACCTTCGGGTCACTCGGAAGGCGGTGAAATTATAAATTTGTGTCACTTTCTCTTCGCTGATAAGATATACAGCCAGGTACACAACATTCCTGTGTGACTCAGGCGATACTTCCGGGTTTCTTCTCACCGCAGCTTCGATTTCGCTGTTAATAATGGCGGCCGCGTGAAATCAGTCTATGGTAACACAACAACTGCAGTAAACGATTTGTTGTGGTGATTCTACAGTTGCTATGGTAACAACAACTGCAGT
>CAIGQZ010032222.1:12429203-12440583 GCA_903798205.1 Danio tinwini | reverse complement strand
GTTTGTTGTGGCGATTCTACAGTTGCTATGGTAACCCAACAATCGCAGTAATTGATTTGTTGTGGTGATTCTACAGCTTCTATGGTAACAACAACTGCAGTAAACGATTTGTTGTGGTGATTCTACAGTTGCTATGGTAACACAACAACTGCAGTAATTGATTTGTTGTGGTGACTCTACAGGTGCTATGGTAACACAACAACTATAGTAATATAAACAAATCAGCCAATACTGCAGTTCTCTGCAACTGTAGGGTATATTATACAACAAAACACCACCGTTTACTGTAGTAAATATAAAGTATACTACAGTATTTCTTACAATTTATCAGTTCTATAGTTAATACTACTGCAATCATTAAACAAAGTGTTGTAAATACCAATATATATATACGGTATAAATTAGTATTCTCTAATAATTCACCGGCCCAGAGAGCATTTATTTGAGTGTATTAGTCAGGTGTTTGTCCTCCTCAAACTGCTTCTATGTGTAGCACTAGTTTCTTCCACACCTCCTCCTCCTTCTGTTGTGTTCTGATGTGTTTTTTGACTATTATAGCTGTGAAATAACTCAAAGCATTCAGCGGAAGGATATGAAGCTGCTCGATATGAAACCTGTTGGAACTACTTTAGCTGGGCGTTTATCTGACAAGAACCTTAAAATGACCATCAGCCAATCAGAATCAGTCATTCAGCAGATATGCGGTATAATTTGATTAGTTTAAGACGGCTCTATTTGGTGTTTTTGCAATTGTTTCAATAATAATAGTGAATTTTCAAAAACTAGAAAACATCTGTCAAAGGGATTACAAAAACAAACCAATTAAAAGAGAAAAGTTCATTATTTTCTGATTCCACTTGCAGATATATGCACTTTTGAGCCATGAACTCATTTCATTTTGATCCCTTTCTTTATTTTGATCGTTACATACTGTTTTGTGTGATCATTTTTGTCTTTATAGGTTGTTTGAGTTGCTTTTCTGATTCTGTTTTCACACCTCAATCATTATTGACCTCCTGCATTTATGATTTTTGAGTCTTATATTTTGAAGATATTCTGCATAAATACATTTTTACAGCTTATCTTATATAGCCTCCTATATAGGTGACACTTTGCATGTAGATCAATGTAATCCATACTTCAGTTACACTTTGCATGCGTCTCTAAAGGCATTAGTGAGGATTTAAAGAGAGATTTACAGATTTAGAGAGTGAAATGAGAGGTTTTGAGTGCAGTCCAGTGAAATAACACAAGATAAGAGCAGATGAAGCCCACAATGTAGCTTTTATGCAGCTTATTATAGAAGAAAATAAAATTATGTACAGTTGAAGTCAGAATTATTAGCCCTCCTGTATATTTTTTCCCCTTAAATTTCTGTTTAATGGAGAGATGATTTGTTTGTAACATTTCTAATCATAATAGTTTTAATAACTCATCTTTAATAACTGATTTATTTTATCTTTGTCATGATGACAGTAAATAATATTAGACTAGATATTCTTCAAGACACTTCTATACAGCTTAAAGTGACATTTAAAGGCTTAACTAGGGTAATTAGGGTGGTTTGTTCTGGAGACAATCCAAAACTAATATTGCTTAAGGGGGCTAATAATATTGACCTTAAAATAGGTTTAAAACAACTAAAAACTGCTTTTATTCTAGCCCAAATAAAACAAATAAGACTTTCACCAGAAGAAAAAATTATTAGAGGAAATACTGTGAACAATTCCTGAATCTGTTCAACAAAAAATCAAAAATCTGAGGAGGGCGACTAATTCTGACTACGTCATTAAAGTACAGCTAACAAAACATTTATTCATTATCTAGAGAATCACACAACAAGTTACATATTTATTTCTTATGCGTTTTAAAAGCAGGTTTGTTTAGATATGCTCATCCTCTGGTTATTTTCAGGATTTTTGTCAAACTTTACACAACACTTATCCAAATCCTATACAGGCAACAAAAGCAAAGCAGAAGTAACTTATATCTTGTTTTTTAAAGCTTTATAGAAATGGTTTTATAAGTGGGATTTGGTTGGTTTGTTTAGACAAGTTTGTTTGTGATAGTGACGATGAAGTTGATAGTACTTATTTGCACTTTTTTGTTATACTCAAAATAATACAAAAGTGAAATACACATTAAAACATTACACTCTCAGCAATAAAGGTACGAGAGCTGTCACTGGGGTGGTACCTTTTCAAAAGGTACACATTTGTACATATTACAGTTTTTCTCCATTGGTTTGGCTCATTTCTTGAAACTGGAATCACATTCTCAAAACAACATGGACAAACCTCCAAACCACTTGGCAATTGTTCACAACAGAATAGACTTTTCTCAATCATTTCATCAAATTGCAAATGTCTGAGTACATCTAGCCTACATTTAGCACAATTTCCAAGTGAATAGATCTAGCTGATCTAAACTGATTGTTGATTCTCAGTTCAATGGTTGTTCGCTCCAAAATGTGGCAGTGTCATTTCATTGTATAAGTCATCACTAGGGCCAGACGGAATCTGCGAACGTTTTTTGCTATTTCTGCGGAGAATTTTGGTAAAAATCTGCAGATTTTTGCTGAATTATTTTAGGAGTATCATAACTAAAACCTTAAAATGTATAATAAAAATGATATCTTTTAAACTTTTATTTAATGATTAAAATGCAAATTCAATTAGATTAACAGTAAATAGTTAACTGTAAGTAAATAAACAGAATTAATGATGGGCTAAAAATCTGCGGAAAATCTGCGGATCTCTGCGCGCGCAGATTCCGTGTGGGCCTAGTCATCACATGCACAATAGTCTGTACAATTGTCAAAATGATTCAAGAACATAATACCATGAATATCATATATGAATCTGTGGAACTTTTGATCCATTTATTACAGCATCTGGCAGTCAGGAGACACTAGAGCTAGACTAACAAAGGAGGAGTTTCACACATCTCAGATGACCAATCAAGCACTGTAGGCTGCATATCATTTTCACAGTTTTTTGTTTGTGTGTTTATATTACAGTATATTATGCTGTACCTTTTTTTTATTTTGATGTATGTTAATAACTTTATGTGTGTGATTGATAATAGATATAATTTCAGTGGCAGTATGAGTGCAATGTACAGTATGATGTCAAACATACTCTTAACCTAAAATCCCAACACTATCTCACAGCAATTCGTACCTTTTTGATTTAGTGGCTAATTCGGATGAGTTTGTACGACCTCATTCATACAATTTAGTATGATTTGCTCATCCTCCAATGATGGTTGGGTTTAGGGGTGGGGTTTGGTGCCATGCTTCTTTCTAAAATTGTACATTTCCGTACAACTGAACATGAATGAATTCGCCACTGAACTGACAAAACGTAAAATAGTTACGTTTCCTCGTGAGATCAGACTGAAAATCCTTATTTATCATAGTTTTTTAATCTTATCAATTTATTTTATTTAGTTTTTTACACAATTACATTCTGTCAAAACACAAAAAACAGTTCAGTAACCATTTACAAAAACTGAGCTAAGACTGAAAGGTGGACATGAGGGATATTTCAATGGTCCTCTGTCATAGTGACGAAACATCTAAACATTTAGACTTGCAGTGCTTACGCAATGCCAAAGAGACAAAGGATTTTGGGGGCACTGACTGTTTAAATGAGAAGGAAATTTAGTTTTGACATAAGAGCAAACAGTTTTGGGAAAGATATGAGCTTTTGCGAGTGAGCTATAGTGTTGTGCTGAACTGTAAGACTGTTTTGCAAAACAATCTTAGAGTGTTGATAATGTAATTCCTGTTTCAAGAACTGAGCCAAACCAATGGAGAACAACTGTAATACCTCAAGGGTACATATTAGTACCTAAAAAGTACAAAAGTGTTCCTCTTAAAATTTGTAGGTACTAATATATACTTTTGAGGTACCAATATGGACCCTTTAAGTACAAATGTGTACCTTTTGAAAATGTACCACCCCAGTGACAGCTCTCGTACCTTTATTTCTGAGAGTGTACAGTAAACATTATGAAAACAAGACCTAGAGACTCAGAATGCACAACACTTAATGTTCTCACATGTGTAAATCAGCAGAATGTTCCTTAACATAGTTTTGCTTCCCTTTTGATTTTTAATAATAATAATAATAATAATAATAATAACTAGATATCTATATTTCTTGTAGAAAGTATAAATTGGGTGGCGACACGGTGGCACAGTAGGTAGTGCTGTCGCCTCACAGCAAGAAGATTGCTGGTTCGAGCCTAGGCTGGGTCAGTTTGAGTTTGCATGTTCTCCCTGCATTCGCGTGGGTTTCTTCCGGGTGCTTCGGTTTCCCCCACAGTCCAAACACACATGGTACAGGTGAATTGGGTAGGCTAAATTGTCCGTAGTGAATGAGTGTGCATGGATGTTTCCCAGAGATGGGTTGCTGCTGGAAGGGCATCTGCTGCGTAAAACAAATGCTGGATAAGTTGGCGATTCATTCCGCTGTGGTGACCCCAGATTAATAAAGGGACTAAGCTGAAAAAAATGAATGAATATAAATTGGGTTTGCAGTGGCAAATCTCTATGCATTACTGCTTTTAACATAGGAGGTTGCTAGGTGGTTGTTAATATGTTGCTAGATGGTTGCTATGGAGTTCTGAGGGGTTGCTAAGGGGTTGCTTGGCAGTTGAAAAGATGTTCCTAGGTGGTTGCTAGGGTGTTCTGAGTGGTTGCTTGGTAGTTACTAGAGTGTTCTGAATGGTTGGTAGGTGGTTGCTAAGGAGTTGCTACAGACAGACACCACTAATGATTTATTATTATTATTATTATTATTATTATAGGGGTGACACGGTGGCAAAGTAGGTAACATGGTTGCCTCACAGCAAGAAGGTTGCTGATTTGAGTCCTGGCTGGGTCAGTTGGTGTTTCTGTGTGGAGTTTGCATGTTCTCCCCGTGTTGGTGTGGGTTTCCTCCGGGAGCTCCAGTTTCCCCCACAGTCCAAACACATGCACTATAGGGGAATTGATGATCTAAATTCTGAGTGTATGGGTGTTTCCCAGCGATGAGTTGCAGCTGGAAGGACATTCACTGTGTAAAACATATGCTGGATAGGTTGGCGATTCATTCCGCTGTGGCAACCACTAATGAATAAAGGGACTAAGCCGAGAAGAAAATGAATAAATTCCAGTGAGGGCAGCACGGTGGCGCAGTGGGTAGCACAATTGCCTCACAGCAAGAAGGTTGCTGGTTTAAGTCCCGGCTGGGTCAGTTGGTGTTTCTGTGTGGAGTTTGCATGTTCTCCCTGTGTTGGCGTGGGTTTCCTCAGGGAGCTCCAGTTTCCCCCACAGTCCAAACACGTGCACTATAGGGGAATTGATGAGCTAAATTGATAGTGTATGGGTGTTTCTCAGCGATGAGTTGCAGCTGGAAGGGCATCCGCTGTCTAAAACATATGCTGGCGATTCATTCCGCTGTGGTTACCCCAGATTAATAAAGGGACTAAGCCAAAAACAAAATGAATGAATGAATGAATGCTTTCAGTAAACTCAGTAACACAATGGTGCAATTTATTTCATGGTTAATGCTTTTTTGCATTCTCCTCTAATTGTCTGTTTTGTTAAAGGATCATATATATTTAATAAACCTTTAACCCTTACTTGGCATTCACTATGTGGACAGCAAAGTAAGAATTTCATTGTACAGGGAGCCTGTTCCTCACTGTGCACATGACGATTAACACTTCAAATCTGCAATCTGAAGTTCAGTCCAGCAGGTGGCAGCATTTACTTAAAATTCCTGTATATAGAGGAACCATACAAATATAAACAAATATCAGTAGAAGAAGAAGTAGTTACTCCTTGCTGGTACCTTGAAATTTATATGATTTTTAAAAATCATTTATTACAGTTTTGTTTAGAAAATCCCGCATTAACAACCAGGCAAGCAAAAATAATGTTTAAAAATGATTAATTTGATATTTCATCAATTTTAAACTGCTTTTTGTTTTAATTTTTCTATTTGGATGGCTTGTTGGTATTGTATATTTGTTTTTGTTGTGTTACATGCCAACACTTTTTTTTGTTTGTTTATTTTAGTGTCTCATCATTCTGTCTGTCACAGGGTATGTCTGAAAACTACTACTCAGTAGGTGCTGCATTTGAATGTAAACGTACTACTCGGCCGTTAGAAGAGTACGTTCTACTATGCACACTATGAATGTGAGAAGTATGAATGGAATTTAGACGTACTACATCTGTCATTTTGTCATGGTCACGTGACCTACCTGCTGCACTACAGAATCTCGCCGGAAGTAATAAGTCATCCGGGTAATTCTCGCATGCTTATATTCGAATTTGGACATGCTACTCAGCTTGCATATTGATTTTAGTGTACTGTATAGTATGAAACTGTGCGGTTTCAGACGCAGCCACCCAGTCCACCTCTGTGCTTGTTCCGCCCACTGCTGCCCCTGATTGGCTGTTTGACTTGTCCTTGCTGCAACCAATCCCGTTACTGCTGCTTTCTGATTGGCTGCTGCTTCATAACTCTGCTCCAGTTCCAGCCAATCCCTGCATGCCACCTGTATGTTAAAAGGTCTTCACAGAGTTGCCAGACGTACCATTATTAAATTTGTACGATAATTTCAATCTTAAATGCCTAGTTTTATGGCATTTAAACAGAATTTCACTGTTATCTGAGGGCTTCTATACTTATTGATCCAGCTGCATCTTTTGCATCTACTGTCTGTGAGGAGAACGTGGAGTTGGGCATGTTTTCTATGCCATCTTACGTCACATTTTGTCAGCCAATCAACGTGGAGAATGTCTCTCTCTCACGAGTTAACATTCCTGCTGCGCGCGGCTGTGTTTAGGTCATCAGTTTTCAGGTTGAGGTCGATCATTTAAGCAATAAAGTTTTAAAAATTAGTGCTGAAAATGCAAGTGAGAAGGACGGGAGTTTGCCCTTGATGTTCTCGTTTTCCCCCATTCAAATGCGTCATGTGAACGTGTTTTTTCCAAAGTTAATCTCATTAAAACACAGCCATAAAATCATCTCATTACAGATACTGGGCTCGGGAGGGTGTGCACTGCTTTCGAGCAAACCAGCACAATGTATAATGAATCCCTCATCATCTGGCAACACGCAGGTATCCAATGATAGCGACTTGGAGGTGGACTTTGAACTTTCCCACTAAGGTACCTATTTTATTTAATTTCTTTGCGTATTGTGGTAATTTGCACATTGTGTCAAAACGCTATTTGTCTAGATAATATCTGTATACTCTCCGTTTGACTTGTGTATGATAATTTTCCTCCAAATACGATAATTTTGATGATCTGGTACGATACTTTGACATTTCCAATCTGGCAACACTGGGTCTTCAGTCTGATAGTTCCAGAGGAGGTTTTGGGTGCATGGTGGCAACACTGAGTTGTGACTGAGACCAAGATGGGCAGAAGGGGAATAGAGTCCGGAAGTGAGTTGGATATGGAGGATGAATTAGATGGCGGGGAAGATGAAAGAAAGAAATGTAGTAAGTGGACTTTAGTAGAAAAGCGGAAAAGGAGAAAAGATTGGAGCCAAACTTCAGGAACAGAAAGTGAGAGAGAATGACACCAGGTGAGCAAAATAAAAGAGGAGTATAAAATAATGTTGAAGTTTATGCCAGGGGAAGCAAGTAATTGAAAACCTTTGAAACATTGAAAGAGCTAAAATGCTGAGAGATGGGAAAATGATCATTTTCTGTAAAGATAGTAGTGTATTGTCCTGCAGCAGCTTCACTGGTTACCCGTTCATTCTCGAATTGATTTAAAAATGTTTCTGTTAACATTCAAAGCCATCCACGTTCTCGCCCCTCCATATTTGTCTGCCCTCACCCACATTGCTGCTCCCTCTCGCACCCTGAGATCTTCTTCCTCCCTCCACTTGTCTGTTCCCTCTGCTTGTCTATCGTCTATAGGCAATAGAGCCTTCAGCCGCTCTGCTCCCCAGCTTTGGAACTCACTACCACCTGCCATCAGAAACACAGACTCCCTCACATTATTCAAAACAAGACTCAAAACCCACTTATTTAAGATGGCTTTTAATACTTAAGGATGATTTATACTTCTGTATCAAGCGCATGCACAGCCTATGTGTGGATTGTTGCGATGGCAGGTGTGTGTGTGTGTGTGTCTCTCTCTCCGTCTCTTACATCTGCAGACCCCGCCCAGTCATGCAGACGACATGCCCTGGGATTGGCTGGAGTGACTCAGGGCGTCTTTTAAAAAGGAAAGAACGGGCGTGGGACGGGACAGCGATTGTTGGTTGGCATTTTGTTTGAAGCTGTTGTTATTCTATATTTCATTCTTGTTGCTTAGTGTATCATTGTGTTTTCGTTTTGTGTAATTTTTGACTCCTTTGTGGTTTATTCATTGGTGTTTCCCCCTCCTATTATTTCGTTTGGTTTGTTTGGTGACACTGTAAATATTGTATTGTACACGGTAGAAGCAGTAGGGGTTGGACACCACCTTTTATTTTCTGTAAATATTTTCTGCTGTTTTTTTTTATATCTAGTTAGGGAGGTAGGGGTAGCTTTTGTATTTTTATTTCGGTTATTTTTGTTGAGGTTAGTTAGTTTCATTTGGGTGTTTAGTTAGTGTACTTTTTTGTTTATTATTTTCCGGTGGTTCCACTCCGAGGTAATAGGCTTCACGTTTTTGGGTGATATAAAAAAAAAAAAAGATAAAAAAACACCCAACATAAAGAGACCCGACACCAAAGGGTTATTAAAGTGATTTTTATTTGTCTAGTGGTCTTTTATGTTGCGGCCTTGTCCCTAGACCAGGGTCGTAACATAAAGTGGGGGCTCATCCGGGATATGAACCCGGGACCTCTCGCACCCAAAGCGAGAATCATACCCCTTGTCCCTAGACCAGGGTCATAACAGGATGCATAGCCCTCGCTGTAAAAATGTAATGCGTACGCGTAGCGCAAGCTCTGTGATAAGGTGGCTTGGTAGCGCTGACGAGTGTGGGCGGAGGTGAGAGCCGCGTGAGCGTGATGCAGTGAGTGTTTACAAGTGTGGAGACCCATGAAGGAGCTCCGAATGGAGACTGTTGTTTTGTACTTACCTCATGATTAAAGTTGTTGCACGTCCGACGGTTCCCTCCTCTGAATGAGTGAGTTTGAGTCATTTGTACATTAAGGAGGTGTTCAGAAAAAACAAAACACCAGCAAAGAAACTCGACACAGAGGAACATAAACACCTACTGCCAGCTAGTGTTTCTGAAGTGTATTGCAGAGCAACAAAAACAGCAACAGGAGTTTAAATGCACGACTACACGCAAGGCTCTAGCTGATCACTTGACGTAGAAGTATAAACCAGCCTTTAATCGTATCTGCACTATTGCTGTGTATACTTTTATATTATTTCTCTTGTTGTTTTATTGCTCTTGTTTTATTGTACGGTGTCTTTGAGTTGCCAGAAAGGCACCTTTAAATAAAATGTATTACTATTATTTTTTAGTTGATATGGAAACCCTCAGGATGATGTCGCGCCACTCCAGAATTTCATTAAGGATTACCAAAACAAACACTTTTTTTGCCTCGGAAGTGTTACTTGCATGGATTAATTACTCGTCTTAAGAACAACAATGTGACAAGCAAAATAAACAGTACAGGCCCTATCAGTTGTTGCTTTTTTCAGAGCAACGTAACAATAATTTTCACATTTTGTGATGCGTTGTTTAAATAGTAAATTAATTTGCGTCACTCTGTAGACTCATGGGTGTGCTGGTCTGAACAGGAGGTGTGTTAAGGCGCATTGTTGGTGTGTTTATATTTTGAGGAACTAAAATAGACCGCACCATTGACCAACTAAAAGCTGCTCTAAAGTCCAGCAGAGTGTGTTAGTTATGCACCTATGCAGGTCCAAACACCTACACACTGCTGAATACACACAGGATAATCAGCAATACACAGATATCTTTACAGATGAACACAATTAAAGGATTAAAATGATCCAGAAATGATTATTTTCTACATCAGTATAAACACCACTGCCTCCATGCCTTCTTCACCTCGGGGGGCTTTTTCAGTGTATTCATGACGATCTGCATCTGTATAATGTGATTATTATTAGCAGGATTATTGATTATCTGCAGATTTATATCTGTTTTAATAAACACAAGTGTAGATTTGTCCAGCTGTGGGGTTTTGGAGACGTCTGCATCACCATATGGAGCATAAGAACAGGACGTGTGTTTGGATATAACTCAGTAGTTTGAGCACACTTCATTATTATTGTTCATTTATTCATCTGCTGGAGATTAGAACTGAATTTAGGAATAGTTTAAACACAAATCTTTAACAAAGGAGATTAAATATGTGGGCTAATGGATGTGTTCAGTGGAGTGAGTTTCCACCGTTTCCTCACTCCACCAAAGTAAAGGAGTAAAGAGTAAAAGTAAAGAGAAAGTAAAGAGGCTGAATGGAGGAGGCTCATTCTTTATCCTCGCGTTGCAGATGCTCTGTTTAACTGTTTTCTCACTAGTGAAGCTTCAGTTTTACACTTACAAAGTCGTCATGTAAATAGCAAATACACCATGGAGCGACGCAACTGACTCTTAAAGGGAATGAGAGACGAGACTCTGATTAGTTTAATGCTGTAAGTTTTAGTTTCACTCGGACAAAACAGATTTAAACAAATTAGGTTTAACATTACTAAATTTATTCAACCCATATAAATAATTTGCAACCCTTTACCTTAAAAAAAGTAAATCCAATGAATATTTTTTTCAGTAAATTTGCATGTTAATGGCATTCAACTGAAAGTCAGAGCTGACACGTAAAGCACTTTTAACACTGATTTGTCATAATCTGTCATGTTTACATCTTTCTTTCCCCCCACAGCGTTATTTAGCTCTAGACTATCATGTATCACAGTAAACTGCATGAACTGCAGTAACTCTTAAACTGCATGAATTAAGCATTTTAACATATATTTGTGTTTTTTTTTTTGTTTTAAGAATGATTATTTGTGCTGTTTGCAGTACTTCAGTATATTTACTTTGCATGTTGTTCTTTGTGCTGCATCTGGCATTGACTGCTTTACAAAACAAATATAATATCATTTGGATGCTCGTTTGCCTTTATCACGGGATTGTTTCTGATTTTAATCTCGCCTTAAATCTTGTGCACGGCTGAGTTCATTTATCAGTTTATTTGACATTACATTTTACAGAACTATAAAGATCAAGATGTCCCAAAATATTATCAAATTTATTTTATGTCCACATGAATTGTAGTCAAATACGATTGTACGATTATTCAATTGATTGAAAGTGACTGATTTTGTGTTTCACTTTCTACCAAATGTAATAATAATAATAATAATAATAATAATAATAATAATAATAATAATA
>CAIGQZ010032222.1:12415233-12429193 GCA_903798205.1 Danio tinwini | reverse complement strand
TAATAATAATAATAATAATAATAATAATAATAATAATAATAATAATAAATTTTATTTATATTGCGCTTTTCTTAGACTAAAGTGCTAGGTACTCTTTGCTTAGTTGTTACCGTATTAACTACAATGTATGGTATGATTTGATTTTAGATGTAGGCTATAATAAAATGTAACAGATAAAAGCAGTAGTTGGTCCCTTTGTTTTAGCTATTATTTGCAAAAAAAACCCCCACACTGTAAGAAAATCCTGTTTGCCTTAAATTTTTAAGCTGAATCAAATTAACCTTATGAGTCCATTGAACTTATATTATGTTAAGCGGACTTAAAATAGCTTGTGTACATTTTAAAATTAAGTTAGAACATGATTAACTTAGTTTTATAAGCTACGATGACCTGA
Source organism: Danio tinwini (assembly GCA_903798205.1). Classification (NCBI taxonomy): domain Eukaryota; kingdom Metazoa; phylum Chordata; class Actinopteri; order Cypriniformes; family Danionidae; genus Danio; species Danio tinwini. Next base: position 12,428,799 of record CAIGQZ010032222.1, on the reverse strand, counting down.
AAACATATGCTGTCAGGACTAACTGATTACAGATTTTTTACAGTATCTGATATATGACCATATGAACATAGGTTGTGGTTAATAATGTAATTAAAGCTCATTTATTTGAACATAAATACGTATTTGGCGCAGTCGGTAGAACAATTGCCTCACAGCAAGTAGGTCGCTGGTTCGAGCCTCTGCTAGGTCAGCTGGCATTTCTATGTGGAGTTTGCATGTTCTCCTCGTGTTGGCGTGGGTTTCCTCCGGGTGCTCCAGTTTCCCCCACAAGTTCAAACTCATGCGCTGTTGATGAATTGGGTAAGCTAAATTGTCCGTAGTGTATGAGTGTGAATGAGAGTGTATGGATGTTTCCACTGCGTAAGACATATGCTGGTTGGCGGTTCATTCCACTGTGGCGACCCCAGATTAATAAATGGACTAAGCTGAAAAGAAAATGAATGAATGAATGAACATTTGTCATTTAAAAAATACGTAAATGGATTTCTTGTAATAGGCAGCATAACCTAATGTACATCTGTGAAACATTCACAATAAGATTAAGATCAAATTAGGCACAATTTCTCATTGGTATGATATAAGGATATATAGTATATTCTGCTGGATAATATATATAAAAAATCAGCATTAAATCACATCATCCATCTGTGTTTCTTTGAATATTTCAGCATCAGCATTTTTACTGACAGTTTTACAGGCTAATATAATATTTATTTATTTATACTATTAGTCTATATATCATCATACTACAGTAATCTCCCACCATTTCCGATGGTTTCCATTTGGATATTTCCCCTGGCATTTTTTATGCAATAGCTATAACCTGAAAGCAATGTTTATTTGTTTAGGCTAGGTTTCTAGAACTGTTTATATAGATTGGCGTTTAGCTAGATATTTTCTTAAAGCTTGGGTTGAATCACAAATTGTTGACTTGACTCATGCACATGCAAATACAACAAACATGTTAAAGCTTCTTGAATTTTCCTAAACCATTTGATATGCAAAAAACATTAGTGAATTCCCACAGATTTTTATTTTATTTTACTATAGCCCTACAAATAGGCAAGAATAAAGTCTACAGGGCATACTAGCAAATAGGTTTATTATGCAATTTATTAAGTTTCAGTTTGTTAGCCTACTATTTTATGTGTACCAGTGTACATTGTGGATCTGGTGTGCATGCTCAGAATTAACACTATTATTTATTGAACACACTGTAACCGTTACAATAAAGCTAATAAATCATTAAGATATAAAAAGAACACAGTGAAAGTCAGCAGCGATGAAGTAGTAGAGAAATTAAGACATAATAAATATAAGATCATTAAATAATATTGTGTTTTATTGTCTTTAAAATACTGTTGCATCTTTTTAAAAAGTGATTTATTATTGGGGGAAATGGCAATGATATTAAATTAATTAAATTACCCATTAAATTGTATTTTAATAATGTCTACCCCAACCCTAAACCTCACAGTAATTATTGTACAGTAGTTGTATTGTTGCAATGTTAACTTACTGCCAAAGCTGTATCTCTTCTAGACTTTACCCATATATGGATGTGGCAAGGAGAAGGGAGAGATTGATATAGGAGGCTTTCTCAGTATTATTATCTGTATCAGTAAAAGAAAACAGCACATTCTACTCCAAACAAAAAAACAAATCGTATATAAGCTCAATCACAAATTAGCAAAAGTTACCCCAGTATATTTGAAAGTACAGTACCAAAATACATACAGTAATTTAATTTTGCTCAATGTGTCATAATCTGGTTTAAATTTAAGTAACTCACTGGGTAGAATCTGTGACTCAATTCAACTCCCAATTCAAATGCTCCTGCCGCTTGACGTCACAGAGAAAAAAACCCCACACTGTCATCCTCAGGAATAATGGTCAGATTTCACACTGATTTCACTTCATCATTCTGTGGACAGAAGCTGGTCGTGCAAAACAGGTCAGTTTATTACAGGTTGTAATAAAATAATGTCTGCATATTTAACTAATGACGGGTTTATAAAATAAATGTATTAATAATTGGGTTAACATTAGCTAATACACTAAATAATGTTGGGTTCCACACGATTTTTGTTGGAAGATCATGAAGGAATTCAATTTACTTGCTAGTTTTTATGTAATTTAAGTAGATTGAACATAAAACATTTGAGTTGTTGCAGAAACACTGAAGAATTGTGTTAAATAAGTAGTTTGAACAAACAGTAGACATTTTCTTTTGAGTGTAGGCCTAATTAATAATCATTAATAATGATGTAAAACTTTTTTGTGAAGTTATTTTTAAGACTATAGGAAATCTGAAAAAGCAGAATATACAGTATATGAAATTAATAAAAACTAATCTGAATGAGTCTCGTCATTTGTTCTGTTTTAGAACCGCTTAAAGTTTTGCATGTCTTTAATGGGTTTAACATGAAAATATATGATGGTTAACATAACTGATATGTAAAATACTGAACACTGAAACTGTCGCGCGAGGCTCTGAGAGGATCTATAACGTGAACACGTCTAAAAAAAAAGAAATGTTCATTATAACTTACATGTACACGTCTAAAAAAACAAACTAAACTTACATGAACACGTCTAAAAAAAAAATTATGTTCATTATGGATTCTTACAATTCAGGACAAAGCTAAATTATAGGATACTATAGGATATTTAAAACACGATACAGATTATTTCGTAACATGGAAGATGATTAGGGACAAGTAGTAATAATAAAAATAAATGAATTAGGGGCAAGCAATAAAAAAAAATCTTGAAATTAACGTCAGTATAATGCCAGATTAAATAAGAAAAATCTAAATTCGAGATAAAATGTTGAGAATAACCTCATTATACTCTGAGAAAATTGTTAATTAAAGCAAATAATTAAAGTTTTACTAATTACAAATCAAGAAAAATATAGAAATGTTTCTCGTTTCGAAAAAAAAAAACTCGTTTCAAGAAAATATTTGAGATCAAATGTTGAGAATAAACTTGTGAAAGAAAATAGTTTATTAACATGAAAAATTGTGTTAAATTTTAAGAAAAAAAAGTCAAGATAAAATGTTGAGAATAGACTAATTAATCTTTGGGAAGAAAATTGTTAATTATCGTGAAAATACTCGTTAACTTGAGAGAAAAATGTTGAGATAAAATGTTGAACTCATTATATTGTGACAAGAAAAGCATTAATTTACGTGAAAACAATTTTGAGAAAATAATCAAAATAAAATGTTGATCATAAAACTCTTAAAACCCAGAGAAGAAAATCATTAATTAACATGTTAAACACTTGTTAAATATCAAGAAAACGTTGAGATAAAATGTTGAGAATAAACGTATAATATTGTGAGAAGTGTTAATTAATATAACTTGTACAATTTTGAGAAAAAAGTCAAGATAAAATGTTGAGAAAAAACTAATTAAACTCTGAGAAGAAAACTGTTATTAATCGTGAAAATACACGTTCAATTTAGAGAAAAACGTTTAGACATAATGTTGAGAATAAACTCATTAAATTCTGAGAAAAAAGCATTAATTAACATAAAAAACTCATAAAATTTACAGAAAAAAATTGTCAATTAACATGAAAAACCTGTTAAATTATGAGAATAAAATGTTGAAAATAACCTCGTTTAAGAAATCAGCTTATTAACGTGAAAAAAACTTGTTACATTTTGAGAAAAAGTCCAAATAAAATGTTGAGAATAACCTCAAAGTCTTGGAAGAAAATGATTAATTGTCATGAAAATACTCTGTTTAAAATGCTTAAATATAATGTTGAGAATAAACTCATTAAACTCGGAGAAAACAGCATTAATTAACGTGAAATAACTTGTTAAATTTAGAGAAAAACGTCTAAATAAAATCTTAAGAATAAACTCATTAAATTCAGAGAAAAAACTTGTTAATTAGCATGAAAAAGCTTGTTAAATTGTGACAAAAAATTGTGATACAATGTTGAGAATAAACTCGTTAAAGAAAATAGTTTATAAACGGGAAAAAACTTGCATTTTGAGAACAAGTCAAAATAAAATGTTGAAAACAAACTCAAAGTCTGAGAGGAAAATCGTTAATTAACATGTTACATTTTGAGAAAAACGTCTAAATAAAATGCTGAGAATAAACTCATTAAGTTCTGAGAAAAAAAGTTAATTATGAAAAAAAGTCGAGATAAACTGTTGAGAATAAACAACATTTGAGTTTAATCAATTTTAATTTTTATCAAAACATTTTATCTTGACTTTATTCTGAAGTTTAATCATCTCGCATTATAATGATTTAATCTCAAGATGGTTTTCTTTTTTTTTTTTGAACAATGTGTTTATTGTTTTTGATTATGCAAGATAGATAACAGAAAAACACAATTCCAGTTCGTCACAATTATTTCCCACCCCAACAACAGAACATCACTCTCTTCTCTCCTATATAATTACATAGAATTCTCTTACAAGAGACGGTTTAAAATTACAAAACAAATATTGCTAGGTACTCAAAAACCAAGTATACATTACTGTACTTTACACATAAAGTTACATTATCCAGACAAACAGAACACACATAAAAAATAAATAAAAAAACAGGAAATTCACTCTACTTAGTTACATCTCTTGTAATAAATGACCAATATTATTGTTGTTAATGTAGTAATTAAACGGCTTCCATATTTCTTCATATACATCCATTTTGTTATTAATAAAATATGTTACTTTTTCCATGGCCATACACTGTGCCATGGCATTAATCCAAGTTCCAATAACTGGTGGGTCAGGCCTTTTCCAACTAAGAGCTATCATTCTTTTAGCTTGTAATATAGCATAGTCTATGAATTTGCGCTGCTGAAGATTTAATTTAAGGTTCTTTGGATATAAATGTAGCAAAATCATTTTTGCGTCTAGTGGAATATTCAAGGGTATAATTATCTTTGTAATATTAATCACTTCCACCCAAAAGTCTCTAACAATGTTGCATTCCCAAACACAGTGTACAAATGAACCCTAAGCCTCTCTGCATTTAAAGCATGTATCAGGCATGTTTTTATTAAACCTATTTAATTTGACAGGAGTTGTAAGTCGGCATCAACCAATTATATTGAAGTAGTTTTAAGCTAACGCTCCCTAACTGTTTCTGAGAATTTTTACAGGCTTGTCTCCATTCATCCTCAGATATATCCTCGTTCAATCCCATCTTCCATAATTCAAGTTTCGGTGTTGATGATTCAGTAGACCCTGATACTAACCAGTTGTAAAAAAACTGATATTAATCCTTTATTATTACATTTCTTAGTAATTAATTTCTCCGTGGTTTTCTTTTTTATTATTATTACCTTTTATTTATTATTATTATTACCTTTAGGATATTTTTGAAGATTATTTTAATTATTTATTATATATAGATTATATTATTATTATTTTTTGTACTTTTAATGAGTAACTCTCTCTCTCTGTGTGTGTAAATGACTGATTTGTTCAGGCTGTATAATGTAATTCACCTGTTTTATATGAGAGCACTTTATTCGTTATAATTTTCGTTATATTGGATATCTTTCTCCTCAATATTATACAGGTGACATTTCATAGCTGTTTGTCAGAGGGATGATGGAGATCATCGAGTGCTGCCTGCTTTTATTAGGTAAGCAAAGACTTTTATTCATGACAGAATATAAGAGAGTTAAGGCAATGCAACAGAAATGGATGTTCTTTGGGTCACACTTTATAATAAGGTTTTGTTAGTTAATGTATTTACCAACATAAACCAGCAATGAACAATATACTTGCAAAGCATTTATTAATCATAGTTCAAAATTGACTAATGCATTATTAAAATACTATTTCATGCTTGTTAACATTAGTTAATGCACTGTCAGTTAACAAGAACTAACCGCAAACAACTTTATATCCATTAGCTAACATTAACAAACATGAGTAAATACTGTATGAATGTGCTGCTCATTGTTCGTTCAAGTTAGTAATTACATTAAATAACAATACAACCTTATTGTAAAGTGATTGTCTGTTAAATATAAAAAATGTTTAATATTATTTATTATTGGTTTATAAGTATGTAACTTAATCTTATAAACCATTAATAAATAATATTAAACACTTAATTCATACACATATCTTGTTTTTAGATTAAGGTTGTCATTTGCATCGGCCTATTTGTACTTTGCATGTTGACTTGTACATCACTAAATGATTCGACAACATAAATCGGGCTCTGACTGCTTTAAAAAAAACAAATCTAAGATCATTTGGATGCTTGTTTGCCTGTGTATGTTTATTTTTCTCTCCTTTATTGATTTGTCTATTATTTGCGCAGGGTTGTTTTGTGGTCGAGCGCAAGGAGATGGAAATCCAGGTACAGACACTCTTCATCTTTTTCGTTTTTCACATCATGTGTCTCTTCAACATGCATTAAAAAAAACTATTATATGACGCTGTGGGTAGCATGATCGCCTCACAGCAAGAAGGTCTCTCTCGGCTGGGTCAGTTGGCATTTCTGTGTGGAGTTTGCATGTTCTCCCCTTGTCCGGGTGCTCCGGTTTCCCCCACAAGTCCAAAGACATGTGGTACAGGTGAATTGGGTATGCTAAAGTTGACCGTAGTGTATAAGTGTGTGTGTGAATGAGTGTGTATGGATGTTTCCCAGTGATGGGTTGCAGCTGGAAAGGCATCCGGTGTGTAAAACATATGCTGGATAAGTTGGTGGTTCATTCTACTGTGGTGACCCAAGATTAATAAAGGGACTAAGCCGAAAAGAAAATGAATGAATGAATGAATATGACTAACTGAAGTACAAAACGTTGTACCCAAATTATGGGTGGTTCTAGGACTTCATTCACCTCACCCTACATAAATTTAAGTGAAGTTTCACAAACAAATTTCGAGAGGAACACGTGATATTATTGACCACGGCCGATCTCTCATTCTCAATCATTAGCTAACCAATGAGATCGATCCAAACCCACTATAAGTAGCCTAGAAAAAATCACTCCCTTATCTTCGTTCCGAAGAAACCCCCCATCCACCCCTTCACCTCCTCTTTCCTTCTTTTATCACGGGGAGCTCTCGAGAACCACCTGACCTCGTACTCCCCTGATACGCTCTATCGACCAGGCGGGAGCCCTACGCTCAACTATCTCCGAGCTCAGGGTTCTCTCCCGGGACAGCATGCCAAACCAGCTAACACTTGTCAAACAAATATCTAAGTGCGAACTCTTGAACCTGTATAAGTATAAATATTATACTCGTCTAAATAAAAACAACTACAAATCATTCATTCCCCACGGGGAACGTGGGTTACGTACATAACCAGGATCAGTTCGTCGGTCAAAGGACAGAGGAGCCCAGATCAAACCTGGCCCATGAAAGAAATGACAGACAGGTCCAGAACTGCCCCTCAATTATACTTTTTTTGGTAAAACTTTACAATAAGGTTGTATTAGTTAATGTTAGGTAATGAATGTACTATCTTGAACAAACAATGAACAATGCATTTATTACAGTGTTTGTTCACGTTACATTAACATTACTTAATGAAAATAAAGTTGCTCATTATTAGTTGATGTTAACTCCTGGTGTATCAACCAATGTCAACAAGCATGAAATTGAATTTTATTAATGCATTAGTAAATGTTGAACAGTGATTAATGAATGCTGTACAAGTATCGATCAATGTTTCTTTTTTCTTCAGTGAATTTGGCACAAAAAGCCAAAGCTTCTCAGATTAGCACAATCAGTTCTCTGTGGCTCGCGGACAAGGCCATCGACGGAGGCAAGGATTTCTCCACATTATCAACTACATGTGCTGCTACTAACTGGGCAAGTTTACCATGGCTTAAGGTAGATCTGCAGGCTGTCTATCAAGTGAGCACTGCCACGGTCACTTACAGAGAGGACAGCTTTCCAGACCAGACAAAACCAGTCACGGTGAACTTCGGAAGCTCTCTTGACTTCGGTGGATACATCAATCCCAAGTAAGTGCTTCAGATGTGTGTGCTATAACCCCCCCCCCATTCATGATTATAGTTATTAAAAAACCTGGAAATAATCTACAGTAAAAACCTGTAACCTGGTTAACAGGCTATTTTTTTTTTAAATGGATTTTTATAAGAAATATTATGAATTATGAATATTTTTTCAAATGGAAAAAAAGTTGGTTTGTTTCCCCAGCCTTGGGCTCCACACGCTCCACATGTCTGTTGTTAGACTACGGGCTACGGAGCCCTGATGACATGCATAAAAATTCACGGGCATGTGCTTAGAATAGTTCCCTTTAAGCTAGCCTACATATTATGACTTCAATTAAAAAAATTATTTTAGAATCTATTCTATTTGAATTTCATACCTGTATGTGTTATTTTGTTCATGCAGGCTTAAATGCCATGAATTAATTTGTAAGTTAGTTCTTCAGTTTCATAGATTTTCTATGAGAGCAAATACAAAAGTAATTGAAACTGCAATTCATGGAAATTCCGCTAGTCCTGGCTCCATAACAGAGCAAATTTCTATTGAGCCCACTGTTAAAATGGCCGACTTTACAGCAGAAATAAAGGTGTTTACAGCCTGGTACAAAGAACGATCTTGGTTCTTATAGCTAATATTACCCTTTAAGACAACTGTGAGGGGGTGAATTTTTTTTATAACTCGTCCCTTTCCTTTATATTAGGTTTTTATGTTTGCATAATTAAGGGCGTGGCCACTTGAGTGACAGCTAGGTCTCGTTGGTCGCCGTCTCTTCACCTCAGCTGATTAGCCGCTTATCTCTGCGTATTCATTGTATTTTTGTGTTGTTTTATGTGGCTTTACACAGTCAGTTGCCTTTTGGAATTATTTCTTACAATTATTAGATACTATAGCATGCTGTGTGCACTTAATAGTGCTCACAAACCATTCACATGGCCTCCATTTCCCCGGTGAGTGAACCATCTCTATAAATGTATTTGTTTTATTTAAGATCATTTATCATTTATAATTCCAGAATCTGACAGATTGATTAGCTGTAGGCTCTAGAACAGTCGTCTGAAGCGTTGTCATACAGTGTTTTGCCTGGATTTCATCAATAGTCTTTCATTTACTAACACAGACTATATTTTAAGTGTTTGGAAGTAATTTGTGTTTCCTCCTATAAAAAAAACATCCAAAGACCAGTGTTTAGTGGCTCAATGTATTACAACAGTGTTTTTAAAAGTCTAAACACTTTATTGATATAGTGTACAACCAAGCACATGTGGTCAGAACACAAATGAGTCGCAGGTAATGTAGTGTTAAGCGTTTCTCCCTAAGAAAAGCCAGTCTAAGCAAAATGATTGCAGGCATCTGTAGCTCCGCTCACGCTCCACCTCTTTGCCCTTGTTTGGTATCCCCTGGTCGGTACAATGATGTGCGAACAAAATGTTGGCGGTTGGCCATGCCTACTGGTAGCTTCTTTTGGGTTCTTCAGAAATCTATGGGTGACGTCACGAATACTACGTCCATATGTTTTACAGTCCATAATTAGAAAATGTTACGCCGCACTTTACTGCAGTAACGTACGAGATCCCTTTAATTCACTCGCGCATTCTCAGTAGCCACATCTGTACTTTAAGAATATACTGACTTTACTGATTTCCCTGCATTACACCTAAACTTTTAGGATTTTTGTTGACATTACTGTTACTTTTTAATTTAGTTTTCTGATCAGTTTAGAGTTTTATGTTACGTCTAATATTGATAAATAATGTTTATTGGATTATTAAAATTGTATATGTGTTCCGTGATGGTGTTTAGTAGTTGTGTGAATTAAATTGAGCACCTTCTAACATTAGTATGTTTCTCTGCTTGTAGAAACGATGTTTGTGATGAGCTTTACAATCATTACGACTTTCTTATCCACACATGCTTGGTTTTTTTGTCTGTGTAACGTGTCTCATTTCTCTGATACGCCCCCATAATGTTGTGTGCATTGCAATATTTTAAGCAAAACTATTACCAACACAGGCTCATTCTGCAAACGTAGCCCTATATACATTTCTGGAGATTGTGAATTATGTAGCCAGAGGGTACATATGGCTGCATTTTGTCTTTAAAAAGAACGCTAAGGGGGTATGATGTCTTTTCGTTTCTTGCTACGAATGGACGGCTTTCCCATTGTTGCCAGTTTACCCAGTTGGCTCGCCGCATACGTTGGTGGATTTGAGACGCAGACAGGTGTTGATCACAATGATGGGATTCGAGTCTAGCAAAGAACGGTTTCAGAAAGCAAGTAAAACAAAAGGCAAAGTAAATACAAGTAAATAACAGGGTGAGAATGTGGTTAAAATTGAAAACGTGATAAAATCAGACAAGGGCTTTTATTTTTCTGGATTGCTTTTGAAAACACTGCGGTTGGGTTTAGGGAAGGAGGAGGGTGGGTCAGTCGATCAGTTGGTCAGTCAGTCAGTCAGTCAGTTAACATTGGCCTTTGGTGGATTTACGTGAGAACAATATTAGTGAATGGCACTCATGAGTGAAATCTGAGATCTGAAAAAGCGTACACAGCGGCCTCTGGTGAATTCGCGAAAACAAAAACTGTAAAAAAATGTACCTGCAATGTATTTGCCGCTCTCCAGAAATGTAATTAGTGGTACGTTTTTAGAATGAGCCTGGGTTGGCTATTACTCTGTTCATTAAACATTTGCTCATAATTAAGATGTAAGTGAACTAAAAATGTATTTATATTGCTTTGATTTGTTCAGACCAGTGTACAGAACATTACAATAGTCCAGCCGTGAGGAGATAAAGGCATGGACAAGCATCTCCATATCCTCTATTGATACCACATTTTTGCAATGTTTCTAAGATGGAAAAAAAACCCTGTGCGAACAACAGACTTAATATGGCTATTAAAACATAGAGCTCTATCAAAGATTACACTCAGATTTCTAATGCCACTGCAATCTAATGATGGACTTGTCTAAATTGGGGTGAGGCTATCTGGAGCAAAATTCAACATCTGTTTTATCAAGATTACGTTGCAGAAAATAGTCAGCTATTCATTTGTTAATTGAGACTAAACACTCCAGCAAGAGAGACAGTTTATCTCATCTGTCACAAAATACAATTGCATAATCATCAGCATAGCAACTTTATTATACTTATATATTACTTTATTATAACTACTGATAATCTTGCTTAGAGGAAGCATATACAAAATAAAAAACTGAAGAGGTCCTAACACAGAACCTTGAGGCACATCACAGGGTGAAAAACCTAGATAGGAGGATAACCAATCCAGAGATGTCCCAGTTATGCCTACAAAACAATGTAGTCTCTTAAGGTGTTTTTAGTATCTAGTTCTTTTAACCCTTTCAAACGCTCTCGGAGCAGTTCAGCGTGTATATGTAAACAAACCAGGTGATCCCAGATCCCCTAAACCAGTGGCCTCAAACTCAATTCCTGGAGTGCCACAGCTCTGCACAGTTTAGCTCCAACCAACCTCCAACTCACACCTGCTCAATAGTCTCCAGTAGTCTTGAACACCTTGATTAGCTGGATCAGCTGTGTTTGATTAGGGTTGGAGCAAAACTGTGCAGAGCTGCGGCCCTCCAGGAGTCCAGTTTGAGACCTATGCCCTAAACGAACCCAAAAGTGAACCGTACTTGGGGGTGGTCTGAGTATATGGAGCCAGATCAGTCTCAAAATTAATATATTTACAAAATAAAATTCATACATGCACAGCACAATTCACAATACCTGGAGGCTTGCTGTACCCGCAGCCGTGTTACAGTACGTCACTCTTTAAATACAGATAAGTCTGCATCCATATGTAAATGCTTATAAATAACTATGGCATTTACTATTGATGAGTCAATATTCATATAAGTATTTGCAATGGTTGTATTTATAAGTATAAGTTTGCTGCACTGGGGCGGCAGTGGGTAGCGCTGTTGCCTCACAGCAAGAAGGTTGCTGGCATTTCTGTGTGGAGTTTGCATGTTCTCCCCGTGTTGGCATTGGTTTCTTCCGGGTGCTACAGTTTCCCCCACAGTCCAAACACATGCGCTATAGAGGAATTGGGTAAGCTAAATTGTTCAGAGTGTATGGGTGTATGAGCTGCAGCTGGAAGGGCATCCGCTGTTTAAAACATATGCTGGATAAGATGGCGGTTCATTCCACTGTGGCGACCCCAGATTATTAAGGAACTAAGCCAAAAAGAAAATTAATAAATGAATGAGTTTGCTGCACTCACTACAGGATCAGTTCACCCAAAATGTGAATTTCTCATTTTATACACCCTGAAGCTTGGTGTAATTCAGATATGTAGTACTGTTTTATTAAATGCTATTTATTAAATACGCAAATTAATGACAATTGGTCATTAATAGAAGTCTGTGGTAAAGTTATTATTGAAACAAAAGATGTATAGCAGATGAGAGTATCAAATGAAGCTGATCAATCTGAATTCTTATGCAGTTGTGGTTTGAACAAGAAAGGCTCTGAGATCACTTGATTGCTAAAAAGAACCAAATATGGGTCTGGGAATCTCGGTACATTGATGATGCTTTCCATAAACGATTTGATATTTTACTTAGCAACACAAATCTTGTATTAAAATGTATAATTTATAAATATATTTGTATATTATTTGTAATACAATTTAGTCCTTTAATACAAGCGGTCAGATATATGTACCTTTAATTTGACCTGCTCAAAGAAAAACACTCTTGTTGAATGTATCAAACAAAACTAAAGTACATGCACAGAACAACATGAGCATTTATAGAAAATAAAGTATTGTAAATATGATTACGTTTGTTTTTTGAGCGTTGTTGAGCAAGTTCTTATGCTGCGTTCACACCAGACACGGATAAAGCGTCAAGCATGAGTGCTTTACATGTTAAGTCAATGCAAAGACATGAATATGCATCCTGCGACATGATACGCGGGAATGAGGCAGTGCGAATGACGTGATCTACACAAATGAAGCAACACGCTTATTGTGCTCATCGAACATTTCGCGCAAATTGCTCGAGTTGGAAAATCTGAACTTCGGTGGATATTCGCGCCACATTAACCAATCAGGAGCTTTCTTATGTAGGGGCGTAATTATGACGTAGCGCCTATTGTTGGTGTTCCGGGGGGAAATCCTCTTACCGCCACCAACAACAGTTCATCAAACTGGGCTCGGCTCAGTCTAAAACACAGCTGAATGCCTCCATCATACAGGTTCAGTTTCTGGAGGAGTTTATAAAATTCACCTCTGAAAGGATTTAGTGGACTCCAAACGAATCGACTCTGTTTATTAGCCTGTGTAAAGCACATAAACACAGCTATTCTCTCTATGAAATCCATGTTAACCATTTTTGTTAGCCCTGCCCATGACGCGAATCTGCATCTGTTGTGAACACAGCATTAAACGTCTGTGATTGATCACTCGCTCAATAGAAATGGCTTTGATTGGCTCTTACAGTCAGCACGGCTCTGGAGCTGTTCAGCAAACAGTGACACTGATGTTAAATGACCGCTGTAATCAGCAGATCCATTATAGACTGCGACGGGGTGGAGAAAATTTGCTCTGCAGACACGCTCGTGTCTGGATTTACAATTA
>CAIGQZ010032222.1:12392286-12410233 GCA_903798205.1 Danio tinwini | reverse complement strand
TCTCCTGTTGATGTAAAAGCATGTCCCACCACCATGTGTTTTGCCCGGTGACTCCATATTGCGATCTGCTCTGTACAGCTGAAAGTCCGGTAGGTGTAATGCGCAGTCCAGAATAGCTTTGTTCAGCCAGGTTTCTGTGAAACACAGCGCAGCAGCGTTGTTAAAGTTCTTGTGTTTGTTTGTGAGCAGAAGTAGTTTGTCCATTTTGTTAGGAAGAGAGCAAAGATTCGCCAGATGGATGCTAGGCAACGCCGTCCTGAAGCCGGCTCACTTCCCACGCCTGCTCATCTTGTAGCATTTCCACAGTGCAGCTGCTCCACGACAACAATGTTCCGCAAAATGTCAGAGAAGTCAAAATCCAGTTGGTGATTAGTTGGTGTGCACTGCCGAATGTTCAGCAGCTCGTCATAAAACATAAAACAGGACAGGCTAACAAAAACACTGCAAACACTGGAGAGCTCAACACCTGCCAATCTCGATGACACGCCCAGCAATAAATTACTGCTAAAAACACACTGTTTACAAAAATGAAGATCTGCATCTCTATCAGCTGATAACCAGTGCCTTAATTGACCAGAACCATCTTTCGGGACATTTTATTGCAAGTGTGATTTTTTTAAATAATTTTATTTGGGCTCAAGTCTCCTTCATTAACACGGAGGAGGCGGGCTTTGTGACTTGTACTGCAGCCAGGCCCCAGGTGGCGACATAACGGTCGAGACCTTCACTCAAAGGCAGGCTTGTGGCACATTTCTGTCAGGCATGGCGAGAGCTATGCGACCAATTAAAGGCTACACCAGAGCCTTAGTTATTTTGAAACCTAAAAGTAAAAAAAAAAGTAGTATTTTATCAATCTAATATTAACTACATGCTACTTGCCACCAAATGTACAAACTAAACACAAAACATTGTTCTGAGCCGTAATCGTTAATTAATTCTTTAATTAACACAAAGCTGACAGAAATGAAACTGACTGAATGGAGTATACACTAACCTGTGCATTATTCAGACACTAGATGGAGACAGTCAAAAACAGCATTAGTACAGACAAGCAGATACATATTAATAAGAATGTATTCACTGATAGTCAGGATGATCTAATATATCTAAATTTAAGTATAAAATTATATTTGTGTGTTTGATGGATTTTGTTTGTTTTTCTTAGACACTTTCAGAAGCTTCTTGAAGATTTCCTTCAACTCCACTGTTAATTTGACCAACACAACAGTAACACATAATGTGCTCTCAGAGGTGAGAAATATTTATATTATTATTATTATTATTGTTATTATCATGTTATAAGTTTGATTACTTCGTATAAGTTTGATGGCATTTCTGTGTGGAGTTTGCATGTTCTCCCTGTGTTGGTGTGGGTTTCCTCCGGGTGCTCCGGTTTCTCCCACAGTCCAAACACATGCGCTATAGGGGAATTGATCAACTAAATTGGCCGTAGTGTATGAGTGTGTGTGTGTAAATGTGTGTATGTGTGTTTCTCAGTACTGGGTTGCAGATGTAAGGGCATCTGCTGTTTAAAACATATGGTGAAATAGTTGGCAGTTCATTCCGCTGTGGTGACACCTGATGAATAAAGAGAATAAGCCAAAAATAAAATAATTGAATGAATTTTTAATTTTATTGCAGCTGACGTCAGCACTGACAGTGAGAGGAATCACCAATGTGACACTGAGCTGGACAAAAACCCCAGAAGAAGAGAAAATGATGCAGAATCCGCTTCAGAACGGTGAGTGTGTTTATAACTATACAGTGAAAATCTGAAGTGATGAAGAACGCACGAAGATCTGTGTGTGTGCTTCATTTGTAGGTCTGTGCTGAAGGAGATTTCTGAAGAAGCTAAGAGGAGGAATGGTCATTATGCATTTATTATAGGCTGATAATCACACACACACACACACACACACACACACACACACACACACATGCCCACAGACACCCACACACAGTGTGTATACTGTATATATATATATATTTATACAGTGCTCAACATATATGAGTACACCCCTTACAAATCTCTCCATTAAATTAATATTTCCTACAGGAAGCTGTGCAATATTATATTTGTGCACATAGATTAGATTAGTCAGTACTGAAGTCAAAAATAACTTACAATAACAGTCCAAAATTAATACACATAAATTTATATAACCCAGGTTCATTATGGATACGTACTGCTATATACATTTCTGGAGAGCGCCAAATATGTTCCAGGGGCTATATATATATATTTTTTTTTGCAGTTTTTGTTTTTAAAAATCCACCAGAGGCCACTGTGTCTATTTTTTTAGATCTCAAATTTCTCTCACGAGTGGTATTCACTCCAGCTGTTCTCATTTAAATCCACCAGAGGCCGCTGCCGACTGACTGACTGACTGAGCGATGACTGACCCACCCTACTCCTTCCCTAAACCTAACCGACAGTGTTTTCAAAAGCAATCCAGAAAAAGAAAAGCCCTTGCCTGATTTTTACCAAATTCTCACCCTGTTATTTACTTGTTTATTTAATTTTTTTAGCTTTTGTTTTTGTCTTACTTGCTTCTGGGACCGTTCTTCACCAGATTCGATCCCTGTCTTATGCGGCTTAATCCTCTGACGTATGCGGTGAGCCACTGGATAAACTGGTATCCATCCATACAGAGGTAAGTGGTCAGCTGGTGTAGTGCGAAAAGGAACAGCGTCATACGATCTTGTATCGTTTGTTTTAAAGATGAAATGCAGCCATATGTACCTCTGGGTACATAATTCACAATCTCCAGAAATGTATATAGGGCTACGTTTTCTGAATGAACCTAGGTTGAATTTATATGTTTTTTTCCCAATATTTCACATGAACTGAAATATATCTTTCTATTTCTAAAGATGTTCGGTGACCAAAATATTATAAAAAAAAAAAATCCATTTAATAAATTTGTTTTGTTCAAATGCAGCAAAATATATGAACTATGTTCACTGACAAATGGATACAAATATTCATTTACAAAATGGAGTGAACTCATTTAAGCTGAGCACTGTTTATGTATGTATGTATGTATGTATATATATATATATATACATGGCTTAACATTAACACCCGTCAACCCGCCAAATGCTGGTAGATTTCGGTTGTGGCGGGTTAGACAGCCGCTCCCACTAGTCACTTTGGCTGGTTAAAACTCATTTTGAATTGCCAGTGCTGGCTCGTCGTCACTACAGATTAGACTGTTTAGTTTGTGACCGTTTGTCTATATGCGTACAAATGTGATCTTAGAATCGAGAAGAAGCACGACTGACAAAAACAGCTTTTTGTGCGAGCAGAAGAAAGCAGGTGAATGATGAATGAGAGGATCACGCGCACTGTGAGACAGGCTTTCCTCACTCACTGACGAGGGCTTTAGTGTCGTGTGCACAGATGATTTGATGCGCGTGAGTGTTTAAAAGCTCTTGTGCTGCTCTTGCACCCACAGTCCTTCAAGAGCTTGAGATTCTTTGTAAGCAGCAGCAGTTGTTGTCGCTTGCGCTTTAATTATTCTTTGAGCAGATTATTAATTGGCTTAACATTAACTGTGTGCGCTGCCTCATCCTTTCATTATCGTGCACTGAATGTTTTTTACCAGTTTTCTTTTGCTTGCTGTAATTTTTGTTAATATAGTTTAATAATCATCATTTACAATAATATAGCTTTAATATGTTGTTGTATGCATAGTTAACTGGTGATCTGGGAGCCAGAACAGAGCACTGTACATAGTTTTAGATGCGTGAGAATGTGAATGTTTTAATTGTCAGCTGTTTTGTTGAATAAAAGTGTACGTATACAGCAGTATTTGGCTTTTTTTATAAAAAAATCTGTGGCAAGGAAATAATTAGTTTGGTGTGGCCAGAGAAAAAAAGGTAAATCCTTATTGTGTTGAGCCCTGAAAAGTCCTGTGAAAGAAAACTAATTGCAATGCGCCACTTTTTTATGAACGCATAACCCTTTTGCTCATGCTCATTGAGTAAACTCAAACAAAAAGTTGTGAAATGAACGAGGAGGCAAGTGGAAAAAAACACAACATCTAAATTAAGTCATTTTAGCATGCCAAGTCAAATTTATGCATATAAAATATATTTTCCCAACAACAAAATTGTGGCTATTCAAAATGACGAGTGGCTAGTAACGGTGGAAAACTAAAACTACTATTTTTTTGGTGATCAAAAAAGTTAATGTCAAGCCCTGTGTATATATATATAAATATATATATAAAGGGCTTATATATATGTAATATAATATAGGGCCTATATATATATATATATATATATATATATATATATATATATATATATTAGGGCTGTCAATTGATTAAAAAAATTAACTAATTAATCACACTTTTTTGTGTGATCAATCATGATTAATCACGAATAAAAAAAATCCAAAATACAGTCATTGCAAATATAGAAATTAAAAAATTATAATAATAAAGTATTGAGTACAAACAATTGTATTCATTGCAAAGTTGTATTGTGAGTTGAGAACATTAATTATAAAGTAGAAACAATTTAGCTTTGTCCTCCTTAACATTTCATCACCTTGGAATTATAAGGTTCTGTCTGCGTTCTGAATGATTTTGAGATATTGAGCTTCAAAGTTTTTGCATTCCATAGCAAACAGTGTGTGTGTAACATTTGTTTTTTTTAATAAAAGGTCTTAAAATGTAAACAACTTATAAAAAAAAAACATCCCATAAGTTGTCATTTAATAAGAATGTCAATTACTCAATTTTAACAAAAATGTCAGACAGAACCTTATAATTCTAAGGTGACGATTTAACCAGCTGCTAAGACAGACCAGTCTCATTATCGGGGACAACAACACACACACACACACACACACACACACACAGAGAGAACAGCGCACTCCCTTCAGATCATCAACACGCACGATCGAATCAAATTTGCTTAAACTAAGCGTTGTAAAGTATGGCTTTATTTCTCAATCAAGGATTCTGACACATCAACGTGAAGCAGACGCTTTACAAAAGTTGCGTGTAGTGTGAAAACATGTCAAACTTAATGAAACATTTGAGGGCGCTTGGAGTCAACTTAGAGAGGAATGGGCTGTCTTTGACAGCTTGCGACATCATCTGCCGCTTTCACTGAGTACATTTACATGAATCCATATTCTCCTTTATCCATATTTCTTTGCACATTAAACACACACAGGGCCGGAGCAAGCTGAACTGGCTGTAGACAAACAGTGATCACGCCATACAGGCAAGGAATAAATTTGTTGCTACCCTTCAGTTTTGTCCAGGCCAGTTTCATTAGATTGCCATAATTAATGCTTTTGTTAAACCCCAATTTAAAAAGCAATATTTGATATTCATTAGTTTACTTTCAGTATTTTTAAATAATCATTACTTTTTTCAGTTTTCAGTATATATATATATATAATTATTTATTTATTTTCCTTCAGCTTAGTTCCTTGGGGTCGCCAGGGAAGAATGAACCACCAACTTTTCCAGCATATGTTTTACGCAGTGGATGCCCTTTCAGCTGCAACCCAGTACTGGGAAACATCCATACATACTCATTCACACACACATTCATACACTACGACCAATTTAGTTCCCCTATAGCGCATGTGTTTGAACTGTGCGGGAAACTGGAGCACCCGGAGGAAACCCACACCAACACAGGGAGTCATTACGGGGAAAACATGCAAACTCCACACAGAAATGCCAACTGACCCAGCCAGGACTCGAACCAGTGACCTTCTTGCTAACCACTGAGCCACCGTGCCTAAAAAACTCAGGTTACCCCTTTTCCAGATTTAATATGTCTTTTGTGTCTGTAAAGTTCTCAAAACACCCATCAGATTTTTTATTATACCTGTCATAAGTTTCTATTTTGTAGCATTTAGCATCAGCTAGCGTTTTTTGTGTACTGCACCTTTAAGGCTAGTCCTTCATGCCCACCGTTTCCACGTGTCTGGCAGCGGCTCCCTCGGCTGGGTCAGACAACAGACAAACATGAAGGAATAAAATCTCACGTAACGTTTGTATGGGAAAACTACAGTAAGAGCTTTATCATTGAGTATTTGATGCATGTTGTGGAGTTGCAGGATGAATCACACACAATGTCATTACAAAGTTCACGCACACACACAAATACACACACACACACACACACACAGCGCTGACAGACACACACACAGACAGCGCGCGTTTAGCTTTGCACTGTTTTTGCACGCAAATGTGACAGAATACAGGTTAATATCCACTGCTGTATGGATATCTGTTATGTTCATGTACAAAATAAACCTGATTTAACGTCCACAAACCGGGATTAAATTGTCTTCTTGTATGATTGTTCTGACACGCGGCTGTGCTGATGAAGTGAAGCTGAAGTAAACGGCTGTAATTCACACACATGCACTGTTTTAAAACATTTTAAACGTGTCAAACTCACTCTTGATCACATTTGATGATGATTGATGATCCTAAACTGAACAGACCTTTTATTTACGGTTGCTTAGTTTGCTCACGTCCTGGTGCTGTGTCTGGTTGATAGGATTATAAACGTTACTACGGAGACATATTAATACACAGCTGTCAATCAATTCGGTGGGCGGGGGGACCGCACTCCTACGTCAAGTTGCGGTCATCTCAAAACCGCTCCAATTGGTCCACCGTTTTTATGTTGTTAAATTGAAAAAAAAGGACTGAGTGTGTTTATATCAGCCCAATATGACGCTCTATACACTATACCTACACATATGTCTGTCCAAACAGCTTGAAAAGGAGATTTTTCACCATAGGTGAAAAATATTTTTTAAATATTTGTTTAAAATATTTGCAAAAGTCCATCTATTAGCCCAATGAGGAAACTAACAGCATGGTTGAAGGTTAAATGCAATCCAGTGGTTCTGAAAAGAATTCTGCTATTTATTAGAATTTATTTATATTAGTTTTTAGCTCAGAATTTAATCTGACTACAATTTTAAGTGATCGTAATATTTAGACTGTTTCTAATTTTAGGAACCGATCACAATAATCATTTATGACTTAATTTATAGACTGGTTGCCAACTGCTCACTCATCCTAAAAGAACAGCTCGCTTAGCCAATGCTCATGCAACTTGCTAAAATCAGTGGTTAAATAATTAAAAGATCTCCATGCTAACGTGCCAACTGCTCTGTATAGTCTATGTGTCTAATAATCAAATAATTATGCCGCTCATAAAGGTAGCGCAGACTCCACTTAATCTACTGGATATAAAAGATTTCAGGAGAATTCAGAATGAGTCAAAACTTAACATTTTATTCATCAGGTTAAATTGTATAAAACAATCATAAAGCCAATTTAGAGATGATACTGTAATAATATAACATCCATTACTCATCCATTACTCCATTACTCCATTACTAAGAGTTAGAGATGCAAGCCTGATCAGAGAAATACATTGCAGCATAAGTCTCAGAGTTGCTGCAACGGGGTCTTGGCTACAAGATTCCCCTGAGCCATATTCAATTCAATTCAATTCATCTTTATTTGTATAGCGCTTATACAATGTAGATTGTGTCAAAGCAGCTTCACATGGAAGTTTATAATGAATGTAAACCGTGTCAGTTCAGTTTTCAGTGTTTAAGTTCAGTTCAGTTTAGCTCAGTTCAGTGTGGGTTAATAATCACTACTGAGAGTCCAAACACTGAGGAGCAAATCCATCGATGCGCAGCTCTACAGATCCTGAACCATGCAAGCCAGTGGCGACAGCGGCGAGGAAAAAACTTCACCAATTGGCGAAAGTGAAGAATTTAAAAAACCTGGAGAGAAACCAGGCTCAGTTGGGCACGACCATTTCTCCTATGGCCAAACGTCTTGTGCAGAGCTGCAGTCTAGGCGCAGGAAGGACCTCAGCGAAGACACGTCTGTCCTTGGAGCATCACAGGAATCAGTCTCATGCTCTCCACCATGACCACCATAGCAGCAGCTCAGGATACGGCCTGGTCCAGAAACCTTGGGATCGTCTCATCACTGGTCTTGGATCGCATCAGTGGCACTGCATAGTCTGAGGGTCTCGAGATAATGAACCCCCAGGTGGAAATACAGAATAAGGAGAATAATTAGCGTAGCTGCTGTTCATAGTGTATATAAACAAGAAGCTAAATCGTGTGTAGGGCACATCATGCTTCATACCGCTATGTAATGCACTAAGTGTATGCTTTGCTAAAAAGATAGGTCTTTAAATTTAGTTTTGAACTGTGAGAGTGTGTCTGAGCCTCGGACATTATCAGGAAGGCTATTCCAGAATTTAGGGGCCATAAATGAGAAGGCTCGACCTCCTTTACTCGATTTAGCTATTCTAGGTACTATAAGAAGCCCTGAGTTTTGAGATCTTAAAGAGCGGGTTGGATTGTAGTGAGACAAGAGGTTGGTTAGAGCAACAGGGGCTAGACTATTTAAAGCTTTATAGGTAAGAAACAATATTTTATATTCAATACGAAACTTAACAGGCAGTCAGTGTAAGGAGGATAAAATTGGGGTGATATGATCATATTTTTTAGACCTGGTAAGAACTCTGGCAGCTGCATTTTGTACTAGCTGAAGTTTGTTAATAGAGGATGCTGGGCAACCAGCAAACAGAGCATCACAGTAATCCAGCCTAGAAGTCATAAGAGATATCACATCTTTACCCTATATACTCAACTCAGAACAAACAGCCATACATTCAAGGCAATAGAGGCGTCACAGAGACCCCTGCCTGGTGAATTGGAGATGTTACTCATCACTAGAGGGGGGAGCATCTGGCAGTGATTTTATCAATGTCAGAAACCAAATCAACATATACAAATGAAATATTATAGTGAAATTAGGACCACTTTACCAACCACACAGAGACATTTAAAATGATACCAAACATGAATACAGCACTATAACATACATCATATTAAAGCCTTGAGCATTTTATGTGGAATGTGCTCTGATGGAAAAAGGTATCTTAAAGGTCAAGAAGGGGGCTTGAGGTGAAATGAGATTGGTGAACTTTCTCGCATTCTCCGCTGGTGAGGTGTAGACCTGTGTCTTTAGCCTACATTTGGATTGTCAACAGTGATTTGAATAGAACAGTTGAACAGCAGGTTTCTTTATCTTCTTTCTCAGACCCAAAAGTTTGTTGTTTTATTGCATTTCATGAAATTCCATATCAGCTCTCAAGATCTGACATTCTGGAGAGGTTTAGCCATCCTTACATATTGCACAAACCACAAAAATAATTCATATTTTTAATGGTAAACTACCGCATTTCACTAATTTATAGTGTTTATACACCAGTGTTTTGAAGTACTGACATCCACACATATATGTTTTTACACAGCCATGCATGTTAACCCTCAGGGGTCTAAGGGTGTTTTGGGGCTGTGGAGAAGTTTTGACATGCTCTGACATTTGTGTTGTTTTTAGTATCTTAAAAACATACTAATGGCTAAAGTGTGATAACACTGTAAACAATAATACCTAAGCAGCATGTTTGTATGTGTTTGTGTTTTTGAGAAAGAAACGTTTATGCGTGGTTAGTGAAAAACTACAATTTTGAAGTCACTGAAACAAGGCTGTGAGAAACAAAAAACATTTGTTCACAAGACTTTTGAGAACTGGATCTTGTAGTCTAGTGTTTTTGCTTCAAAATTATGTGAGAATCATCTTGTTTACTTGCTCACAGAAAACCATATATTGAATTACATTTTCTAAGTCACTTTCAGAGTGAAAATGGTCTACGCGAGAAGGCGTGAACTATCATTACTAATGCAGTGACTCACACCTGAGAAGACAAAGACCTGCATAATGAGCTGCATAATGAGCCATCAGACAGGTATGTGACTAAGAGAGAAGAGTTTCAAGAAAGAATCTGAGGAAAAAATATGTTTCTATATTTTTTTTGTTTGCAGTTTATTTAAAATATATTTACCTATCACACAAAATAACTCAGTACACTGTATAAAACTCTGTAAACTTACATACAACAATCTACTGATAAAGTTACTTATAAATACATTTTACATATAACTTAAGGCATGCGCTTGAATTTACACATGAAACATTGTGTGAAGACACATTCAGGGCAAAATCAACGATGTAAATATGAAGAGTGTAAGATAATAAAGGGTGTAAAGTTTGTAAAAGCCCAGTGTGAGCATCATATGGTCTTAGCTGTACAGGTAGGAATCTCAGAGCCTGTGGAGCCATGTCAGCATCAGTCTCTCTTTACCGCTGTTATTTTCACATCTGGAAAAAAAAAAACAATTAAGCTCATTACATAGACTACATTATTAACATTTTTGTGATGTTCACTGATACTAATACTAATTTACCTAATAAACTCAGTTACCACATAGGAATTATAAACTGAATAGCACCTGTTTTGTAAACTACGGTCATTATTTATTTTTCACAATACCTTAGCATATGCATACTTGACAGGAGAACAGAATGCAAATAACAAAGAAACTATATTTTAACACAATCAACCACAAATAAGTTTACCATACTCACATAAAAACATTATTAGTCATTTATAGTGAATAATGCTGTTGTTTTGAAACATACTGTAGTAACGTACTTGAAATAATTAGATTTATTAATTCAATAGTTGCTGTGGTAATATAACCATTAGCCTATGGAAATATACACATATAATAATAAATACATATATAATTATTTATTTCATATAACATTACATTGTATTATATAGGCATTTGTTTATCATTATACACTATACATTATAGGATACACTTTGTATAGCAAACTATAAAGTGGTCTGTAAGAACAATTCATATAAATCATGAAGGTAAGAATAAAAGACTTACTCGACAGGAATTCGATCCTCCGCTGGGTCTAGACATTCTTCAAAATGTGAGGAGAAAGTAAATTATTCGTCGCTGTTCAGTACCGTGCTTCTTCACTCGTGTAGCGTGCCAACGAAACTATAATAAGCTTGTTGTTTGATGCCATGTCTGTGTACATTTTTACCTGGCTCAGTTCATTTCCATATGAACTGCGCGCTCATTGAGGGCGGGATCACGCTCGCTGTAATGAGGCGACAGGAGAATCCTTACTTTTATACAGATTACATGAAAAGAGGTAATTTGTTTTCGACTTGAATTAGTTAATGCAAAACTAGACATATCAAGGTTTCTATAGATGTCTGTCTTATGCCTCTTTCTTGAGTATTTGCTGAGTTTCAGTTGATTTTAATGACGTGTTTTTCCTGACAGAGTCTACATGCTGCGTGCGTCTCGTGCAGGCTATTGTAATAACAAAGCCTCGTGGGCAGACTGAGAAACTAGACATAGCGTTGGTTTCATATTGATTACTCTATCAAACAATCTTTGTTTTCAACATGCACTCGCTGCATTTTAAAGTAGACACTTTAAGCTTTCTATAGATGTGTGCCTCATG
Organism: Danio tinwini; assembly: GCA_903798205.1. Taxonomy (NCBI): domain Eukaryota; kingdom Metazoa; phylum Chordata; class Actinopteri; order Cypriniformes; family Danionidae; genus Danio; species Danio tinwini. The sequence continues at coordinate 12,398,810 of CAIGQZ010032222.1, read as the reverse complement.
TCTGTGTGCTTTGTTTTCGTGGAGTTTCAGTAGATTTTACTGACGCGTTTCTAAAAACAGTTCACGGAGAGAGAAAAGACAGATTGCCTACACTGTTTGTTTTCCTTATTTTGCAAAAGCACACATGCTTGTTGTTGTTGTGAGTGTACACACAAAATAGTAGACACCTAACAGATTCGATTGATGTATTGATCTTCTCTGTACGATCAAAACTGAAAGTGTAATTTACGTTCTTTTCGGCGTTATCAGAAAAAAACACACCAAAACCCAAATACTCAGTCTTCGACCCCAGAGTTAACTCAAACATGAACATATGGTGATATAGAGTGAATAGAGTTGTTTGCCTGCCTTTTAATAAAACATGTCATATTTAGCAGATTGTAACCAGAGTGTTTCCAGCCTCCACCAGCAGGAGTCGCTGTGAGTTCACTAAACTTCTACCTGAATAATGTTTATGCAAAGTCCACTCAGTAGTCAGCGTCAAACACAATGAGTATAAAACAATGAGATGTAAAGCTGAAAATGACCAGGATGTTTTTTTCTGGACTGCTTTATTAGGCCAGAGCTGCTAAAATAATTGAGTTTCTGTGATGAATGTTTGTTTGGAATTCTGCATTTGTGATATGGTTCAGAGGTATGGACAACTGTATAAACTGTATAAACAACTGTATCAAACAACTACAATAAAGCAGTATTCAGGTTGTACTATAATAACAAAATGGTTACCAAAGGAACCTTCGTTTTCCGAAGGGGGGAACAGAAATGCTAAGTGGAAACTTCCACTATGCGGATTTCATCAGAATTCAATCATCTGAATGAGTATAAAAACGGGCCAATAAAATGCCAATGAGTTGGTGGCGTCAGCGTGCACAGCTTGCGTCAATGATAATCAATTTGGCATAAAAACGCTGCCTGTGCCAAGCTGAGGCATCCTTTTCTAGCTGAAGAGCCTTTTACGGCTGACAGCTAAGGGACAATCGTTGTGGTGAAGTAACATAGCATTTCCCATTTCCCCCCTCGGGGAACGAGGGTTACTTTAGTAACTGTTACATTCCCCATCGGGAGGTGAACTCCAATGCTATATGGAAACTTCCACTATGGGGAAATCTATGGAAAATAGAACAACGACAGGACCTTACCCGCGTCTCTGGTAAGGGGCGCGCCACACAGCAGTGTGAGCGCACCTGCATCACCAGAGGCGCAGTCTTCCAACGTGTCCACTGGCCCTTACTTACCTTACTTACCTGTTCCTGGTTTAGATATATTTTTTCGTAAAAATACATCTAATTATATTCTAGGAATTTAAGGACAGTACGTTGGAAAAACGTGCAGTCCTTATAGGGAGGACGATGAGGAGGCCACCTGCTGCCCGAGTGGGGAGACCTGGTGGCAAAAATCATATGGACTAGCCCTGAGAAGGAGTACTCATATGAGATGATGGTTAGCGGGGAGGGAAGACACAAGCCCGCCTAGGAGGGGGGACTACATCGTGGCTGAATGAGTGTAAAGGATCGTTAGTGGGGATCACACATAGCAGGCACCTATATCCAGAACACGGGCTGACCAGCGTGCATGCCAACAAAGTAAAGGGCCATCACCTGACTCCTCCGCTGAGTCAGAGGCTGGGGACCTTGGAGGAACTCTGCAGGGTTCGCCAAGCGGGGAACTCGACTGACAATGCGAGAAAGTGCACGTATTTATGTGTTAGAGAGAAAGGTGTTGCAAGCGTTTTATAACACCTAGCTTAATTTCCTCATACATCAGGGTTTCCCAAAACCCTTAAGGAAACCGGCTCCACTCGCTGATTATAAAATCTTGCAAATGTATTAGGTGTCGCCCAGCCCGCAGCTCTACAGATGTCTGTTAGAGAGGCGCCGCGTGCTAACACCCAAGAAGATGCAACGCTCCAAGTGGAGTGTGCATCAATTTCAGCTGTGTATGACTCCAGAGCAGAGCAAACGGCAAGTGAGCTGAGACATGCAGCGGGAGCGTATACCCCCCATATGCTTGATATACGCTACCGTTGCTGTGCTGTCTTGACCAGCACGTGTTGCCCCTCCACCATGGGTGAAAAGCGATGCAGAGCGAGAAACCCTGACAACAGCTCCATGCAATTGATATGCCAATGCAACTGGGTTCCCTTCTTGCAAACCAATCCCGAGGACGAACGCATCGGATGATGCGCGTCTGCGTAAGCATTCTGCAGCTTGTGAAGACAATGGTTCAAAATGCGCAGTTCTAGGATTGGCCATAGCTCACCTCTCTTTTTGGGAACGATAAAGTACGGGCTGTAAAACCCACCCTCCATCTCAGCTGGAGGGACCAGCTTGACTGCATCCTTCGCCAGGAGGACAGCAATCTCATCTCGCAAGACACGGGCGGACACAGGGCTGACCCTGGTAAAATACACGCCCAGGAACTTGGGAGGCCATTTCACGAATTGAATCGCGTAGCTGAGTCTGATCGTGCGAATGAGCCATTGTGATGGGCTGGTCCATGCTAACCAGGCAGGCAGACCTGCCCGCAAGTGGCTTCATCCGCACGATCGTTGAGGTTCCAGCAGTGGGGCAGCGCGGAGTTTGTGGGCTCAACCGGGGAGCGCTGGGGTCCCACAGGAGAGCAGGAGGCGAGAGATTCACTCTCATCTCGCACCCAGGTGGAAGAAAGGAAGAAGAAGAAATGGAAGAAATAGTCTTGCCTTTATCTCTGTGAAACATGCAAAAATTACAACTTTAAAATGATTTTGAGGCGGAGGAGGAGGAAAAGGGCTGTCATCGCAGATTACTCCTATGATTTATATATGGTGTCCTCCACCATTCAGAGGAATTTGTGGCAACAGACCACTTCCCTCCATGTTTCCTCTGTTGTTGTTGTTTACCACCTTCTATGCCATTAAACTGTGAAGTACCACTACATTGTCGCAAGTTCAATGACGTACAAAGCAGAATGCCTCAATAAATCTGATCTGCCTGTTTACATGATAGTCACATTGCCACATATCTGATTATTTTCAGATATGAAGGAGGCCAGAAACCGATCGCTAAATACCCAAATCATAGAACAGATCCGAACTGTGTCACATATGAGTAAAAAATCGGACTTAGGTCACAATTAACTGGGACTGTAAATGAGGCCTTTGGGTACTGTTTGTGTTGCGGGAACCCAAATCTGAGGAAAAACTGAATTAAACTCAAATCAACTCCAGAACAGCAGTGTCTAGCAAGGCTCCACATTTTTAAGCACATGTCAAAAGCCTTGTTCTCTACAACACAGAGAGAGTGCTTATATTTGCAAATCTTGGTTGAACGCATTATTTTTACTCTTTACATTTTGAGTTTAGTAAAAAAAAAAAAAACTGCAAAAAATATTGAAATTGTGTTTTTAAGAATCACTGCAATATTTCCAAACTAAATATTGTGATACCCACATGTTCTCAATATTTTCTTACACCCCAAAAAGGCGAAGTCTACACTTAAAGGACGTTAAACGTTTCAAAAGTGCTTTCTAGATTTTTAAAATATACATATTTTAGGGTACATTTTGTTGTACGTTTCAGATGACAAATCCACTAGAGGGTGCAGTATAGTGGTTAAGATATAATGTTAGTTTTAAAATAAAACAACTACAATGAATCTTAGACTTTTTTTTTTTTTTTTGCAAAGTATTGAATTTGTGTTTTTAAGAATCGATACAGTATTTCAGTACTCAGTACAGTACTCAATATTTTTACACCCCTAGAAGGCACTGTCTACATTTTGGTGAATCTGAAATATGTCACTTAAATATGTTTTGTTGTATATTTCAGTTGACAAATTCACCAGAAGTTGTTGTTTACAGTTCTGCATTTCTGAATTATATACATTTCGAATATGTTTTGTTGTTTGTTTTTTTAAATTTGACAAATGCAAATCTTAAATATGTTACTTAAGGTATGGTTTCTTTATGAAATATACATATTTTAGGGTATGCTTTACTGTATGTTTCAGATGTCAAATCCACTAGAGGGCACTATCTAGATTTTTGCAAATTCTAAAATATATGTATTTTACGGTATGCTTTTGGTTAGTTTCTGATGACAAATCCGCTAGAGGGCGCTGTCTACATTTTGCAGTTTTGAATTATACATATTTTAGAGTAATTTGAAATATTTTTATTTAAGGTATGTTTCATTGTGCGTTTCAGATGACAAATCCACTAGAGTACACTTTCTACATCTGTGCAACTCTGAAATATACATATTTTAGGGTACATTTTGTTGTTATGTGTTTCATTGTACGTTTCAGATGACAAACCCACTAGAAGGCACAATCGACATTTTTGCAATTCTAAAATATATGTATTTTATGGAACGTATATTTGTTACTTTCAGATGAGAAATTCATTAGAGTCTACATTTTTTGCAAATCTTAAATATGTTACTTAACGTGGAAATGAAGCACTCAGTCATGTATGAAAGATAAAACACTGCCATAAGAAACACTGCGCCGATGTTAGTTTGGTTTGAACATGAAAAGAGGTGAGCAGCTGTAGTAGTGAAAAGTGAAAGTACCCGCTGCCATTACGTCAGTAGCGGACCTTGTTGAAACCATGGTTGAAATCCATAAAGGCAGTCAGGCAGCGTAATACAGAGAGTGAATCATTACTGACGTAATCTCTGTGGGTACTTTCACTTTTCACTACTACAGCCGCTCACCTCTTTTCGTGTTCAAACCACACTAAGATCGGCACGATGTTTCTAATGGCAGGCTTTTATCTTACATACATGTTGAGAGATCGAGTTTATCGACTTGAAAAGGGAATATGTCTTGACATAATCCACACAGACGTCACTTAGTAAAGCATGAAGTCAGGTATGATTTTAATCATTGCATTAGTCTGAATGTAAATCCCCTCATCAGGCAGCACTGGAGCAGCGTGAGAGAGTGGACCACAGCACATCAAACGAAAGGTAATAACAAAAGGAAAATACACAACTTACGACACTTAAATGCTTGTTTTGGTTGTATTAGCGCCAGCTCTGCTATGCACGTCCACAACTTCATGCATTGGGTTAAATTAGGCTGTGCAGTCTCCGTGTTCAGTCCGTAAACCCATGAAACCCATACAGGCAGTCAGGCAGCGTAATACAGAGAGCGAATCAAAGCACATCAAATGATCGGTAATTAAAATGGGAAAAAGGAAAAATTAAATAAATAAATATATATTTATATTAGACTTACATCTGATGCTTGTACAGTATTTGCAGCAGCTCCACGTCCACAACTTCACACATTGGGTTAAATTAGGCTTTACATTCTCCGTGTTCAGTCTTTTGCTTCCACTGTATCTGTTCAGTTGAGGGAACGGAACCAACCCTGTGATGTCAGACACAGCGATATTCCAAGATGGCGGCACCCTAGGTCTAAAATCTATAGTAAAACATGCCGTTTTCTGCTAAATGGTTACATTAATCGAGTTTGTTTAATATATTTTCATTAAAGTTGAATCTAATGTACAAAATAATGTAAACTTGACTAAGTGCTTCATTTCCCCTTTAGGGTATGTTTTTTTTTTATTAAAATACATATTTTTGGGTATGTTTTACTGTACGTTTCAGATGTCAAATCCACTAGAGGGCACTATCTAGATTTTTGCAATTCTAAAATATATGTATTTTATGGTACTTTTTTTTGGTTAGTTTCTGATGACAAATCCGCTAGAGGGCGCTGTCTACATTTTGCAATTCTGAATTAAACATATTTTAGGGTACTTTTTGTTGTTTGCTTTTTATTTGGCAAATCTACTAGAGGGTGCTGTCTACATTTTTGTGAATTTGAAATATGTTTACTTAGGTTATGATTCATATATTGTTTCAGATGCCAAGTCCATTTGAGAGCACTGTCTTGTTATTTAAGGTATGTTTCATTGTACGTTTTAGATGACAAATCCACTAAAGGGTGCTATATACATTTTTCTGAAATATGTATTTTATGGTATGTTTTTTGTTAGTTTCAGAAGACAAATCCACTACAGGGCGCTTTCTACATTTTAGCGAATTTGAAATACGTTATTTAAGGTACGTTTCATTGTATGTATCAGATGACAAATCCACTAGAGAGCGCTGTTTACGTTTTTGCTATTCTGAAATAATGTATTTTTGGAAACTTATTTTGTTCAAATGTCAAATACACTACAGTGCGCTGACTAGATTTGTGCAATTCTGAAATACACTAGTTACGCTGTGTTTTGTTGTATGTTTCAGATGACAAATCCACTAGAGCAGTGGTTCTCAACGTTTTTTCACCAAGTACCACCTTAGACAAAAATTGCCTCTCCAAGTACTACATAATGACTGGTATTGAAATACAGTAGAGTAGCAGGCCTAATTAAGCAGTTGCAGCTCTGCACAGTGCAAAAACGAGGCAGATTAATTTCTATTATTAAGAATATGTATTACTGTCAGCCACTTTAAACTTTATTAGTAGTTTGAACATTATTTGTGCTTGCAGACAAAAACAAAACAAAAAAAACTTCACCATTTAAAT